>PVKA01025961.1:0-17073 GCA_004027165.1 Ctenomys sociabilis
AAGCACCATTGCTCAGGTAAAGTTGATTAGGCCCAGGACCAAATGGGGAAGCAAGTCACCTAGAGGGGACAGGGCCTCTTCCCCTTGGAGGTTGGGCTAGTGACTCACTTGGGTCTTTTTAGGTGATCGCTACCTATTTAGAATATCAGTCCCTGGTGTTACTCTTTTAGCATTTGTTTGGCCTTTAGGTCTGGTTCACAGCAGGAGCCTCTGTCCCTCTCAGAGTTGCAGACATCTTGTTTCTTGTATTATTTATTCTGAGGGCCTGGCCCTACCTGACTGCCTAAAAGTATTTCTATCTAACTCTGCTGTGTGCAACATTCCCCTGTCTGAAGAAGTAACTCGAACTGCAGTGAGGGATTTGGGCAATGACTGCTCTGGCTTCTTCACATGCTGAAAGGGGTCATAATTGTTGATCAGCAATCAGATGTACTCTTCAGAGGTTCTATCTAAAGGCCCTCATAGAAAGTAGACATTTTTCTCTTGGGTAGAGGCATAGCTTTGAGTCTGGAGGAGACAAAGGCAAGGAAACCATTAAGTACGCATGGGCCAAATAATAATATCAACAGGGTAACTATGAATATAGCCAATAAAAATTTCCACCAGGAGGAGCTAATAATGGCTTCCCATAAGGATGATGACAAGATCCAGGGGGCTTTAGAGTCTGACATATCAAAGATTTAAATACTAAAACAGAAACACTAAATCCACTGGAAGAGAAAGTAGGTAGAAATCTTGAAGATATGCTGGTAGGCAGAGAGTTTGCACCATAAATACTTCAAAGAATCAACAATTAGGATCTTATCTTTTCAAAAAGTCTGTATATCAAAAGAAATCAACAACAGAGTAAAAATAAAATCCATGAATTGGGAAAAAATTTTATTGTCCCTTAGACAAAGGACTCCTATCTAGAACATAAAAAGAATTTTTTTTTTTAAATCAGGCTACCAACATTCAAAGACCCAATCAAGAAATGAGCATCTGAAATGAGTATACTTTTGTCAGATAAAGAAATACAAATGGCAAATAAATATATGAAAGTATGTTCAACATCATTGGTAATTTGAAAAATGCAAATTAAAATAACACTGAGATTCCATCTCATCCCAAAAAGAATGGCTATCATCAAAAAGTCAACCAATTATAAATGTTGGAGGGGCTGTCTAGAAAGAGGAACTCTTCTCTACTGTTGGTAGGAGTACATACTGGTACAACCACTATGAAAATCAGTTTAGAGATTTCTCAAAAAAAAACAAACCCTAAGATTTGAGGTCCCCTTTATTCCAGCTATACCCTTCCTGGGCATTTTTCCAGAATTGAAAACATCGTACCACAGCCATATATGTACAACCATGTTTATAGAATCAGCACAATTTTTCATTGCTAAATCTTGGAAACAATCCAAACACCCATCAACTGAAGAATGGATAAAAAAGATGAGGTATTTTTACACAACGGAGTATTTAAACTCAAGGCATTTATAGGTAAGTAGATACAACTAGAGACCATATTCATAGGTGAAATAAATCGACCAACATGTGTAAATTGCCTCTTCAGTGTAAGAACCTGAAAGAGTAAATAAAATCTGAAATGTACAATGGATGCTGTGAAAGGGAAACTGTTTAAAGGGAAGAAACTACAGGGACAATGTAAAGGAGAAAAAAAAGAAGGGGAAATGAAATATGCATTAACATACACAGGGTAGCTTTGATAACTGTACCACTGAGTTCTGCTGCTATATTAAAAGAAGGACTTAATGTTTAAATTTTTCTTTCTCTCCTTTTTAATTTCTTATAATCTTTTTTTTTTTTTTTTTTTTTTTTTTTTTTTTTTTTTTTTTTTTTTTTTTTTTTTTTTTTTTTTTGTCTTTTTGAGACAGGGTCTCGCTATGCAGTTCAGGCTGGCTTCAAGCTCACTTTGTAGCTCAGGCTGGTCTTGAACTCACAACAGTCATCCTGCCTCAGCCTCCCGAGTGCTGGGATTACAAGCATGTGCCACCACGCCCGGCTATTTTCTTATAATCTTTAACTTTATAACTTTTTGGACTAATTTTGCATGCTTATATCTGGCAATCTGAAAAGCTAATTTGAAGACAGCAACATGCAATATAATAACCATTGTTGAATTCCTATTATTTTGTTTAGTGAAATTTTGCATCATTTCTAATTATTTTTACTACTTTTTATTCTCTTTAAAAATAAAAGAAAAAAAAAAGTTCCTAAACCAATTTGCTGAAGTGATGGCTTGAGTATTGCTTACAGGGGTATAATTCATCAAAGCATGTTTGTTTTCATCCATAAAAGACAGCTTTGAGTTGTCCAGATAGCTCAGCAGACTAAAGTGCCTGCTTAGGAAGACTCAGGGACTGGTGTTAGAGCCCCGGTATGCCATGCTGGTCCCACGCAGGGTGCATTTAGAAGGGGACTGAGACTGGGCATGGTGGCGCACACCTGTAATCCCAGTGCTCGGAGGGCTGAAAACAGGAGGATCACTATGGGTCTGATCTGTGTGGTGAGACCCTGTAGACCCTGTACTAAATACCTAAGAAGTTTTTTAAAAAGATAGTTTTGTTCAAAAATATATGTTTTCATTGATAAATGGACACTGATTTTTACACATTGAATTTTTAAAAGATGTATACCATGCTGTATGTATAATGAATAAATCCCAAAGATAGTACTAAACTGTATAATTCCTGCTATTGGTATTAGTAAATTGTATGCACACTCCCCAACATTAGTTTATAAAAAGAACACGCTGTTATGTACCTGCTTGATACAACTTTCTGGAAGAACTAAACTTTCTGCACAGAAATATTGGCTTTGGTTAATTGGCTTGGACACAATGTCTAATTCAAGTTTACTGTACATACTGCATTTGCTCGCTGACTTGTTTTATTTTTGCTTAAAACCTTTGTAACAATTTGCCAAGTTCAGATGGGTGCTGACTACAAAATAGAATGGATTAGACTGGTCTATAGGTAAACTCATCCTAAGAACCACTCTGTAAATCTCTGCTGCTGCTCAAACTTAACAAGAAGGGCTCATGGTACGAATTTCAGTTGTCTTGCACACCACCTCCCTTCTGGGATGTGTTCTGACTGACCGTCCCTGGTGAAAGCTACCTCAACATCAAAGACAAGGGTGCAGATCACTAATTGGTCACGACTTCAAAAGAAAGAAAGCATAATCAAACAAGTGGGGAAATTTGCATCAAATTTTCACCTCTGTGTCAAATTTACCAAAAGAAAGTAAAACTGCAGAGGACATAAAAGAGTTCTGCTGAACAGCTACACTCTCTTCATTTACTGGTAAGAGACATACACTAGAATAATGTCTGTAAGTATAATATCATCTATGCACCTTCTATGATACCAACGCAGTATGAAAACAGTTTGTAATATATTAATTTATCAAATCCATCTTGTCAAGGTATCTTAAAACTGTCTCATTGATATTTGTACTTCAATAAAATAAAAATTTTAAAAAAATTAAAACAACAGTTAAGTTATTTTTGCATCATTCTAGAAGTTACTGAGTGAAATACATGTGAAAAGTGTGTTTTCTTTTTTCTTTTTCTGATTAAAAAAAAACAGAGTTCTGCTGGTATGAATCCATCGTCCATGTATGAGTGGCAGCAGGCATTCTCTGCCACGTAACTATGTGCCACCATCCTATGGAAGATGCCACAGATATGAACTCGATGTCCTGGAAATATCTTTTGGGCTTGTGAGCTAAAGATGAACAAAGATTATCGATTCAAGGCGAATCATGATGAAAATGAGCACCAGTTGTTATAGAAAACAGTCAATTTAGTGGCTGCTGCAAAGGATGAATTGTGCATTGTTGAAACACAGGCTATCAATTATGAAGGATTTTTTTTTTGGTGGGGGACTGGCTCAGGATGCCTTCAGGGCAGGTCTGGTAAGGCTTGAGGATCTGGGGATCAAACCATAGCATCCTGATCGCTTTGTTTAAGCAGTCATTTAGACAGCTGAGCTAATGGGCAGGTTCCTTGGCCATCAATTATGAAGACAGCCCAATTAAATTAAAGCTGGTAAATGTGAAAATTCCTGTACAGCCAACAGTTTTCCTTGAGGTTTTTTTTTTTGTTTTGTTTCCGGAACCAGGGATTGAATTCAGGCCCTTGTGCTTGCCAGTCAAGTGCTTATTCTACTAAGCTATCTCCCTGGCCCTTTCTTGAGTATTTTGTGTGTGTGCACACGTGTGTGTGTGTGTGTGTGTGTGTGTGGCAGAACTGGGGATTGAACTCAGGCCTTTGTGTTTGTCAGGGAAGTGCTTTTTCCACTGAGCCATCTCCCCAGCCCCCTCTCCTTGAGTATTTTGAAATTGCGCCACCTGTGTGTTAAGGCTGGAATGTGATTCAGGGCCTGTGCATGTTAATGGACAGCACTTAGTAGCAAAGAAGGAAGAAACAGAGCCAGCTGAGGAAGAGGAGGAGGAGGAGGAGGAAGAAGAGGAAGAAAAAAAATCTCTCAAATATACCTGTAAAATAATGTGCTCCTAGAAATGGTAGCAAGTTTCCATATAAAACAGTAAATCTAGGTGTCAATGATGATGATAATGATGGTAAAGATGATTTCGATGAGGAGATTAATGAGAACGTTCCAGTGAACAAACTGATATTAAATGCAGCCAGAAATGCAGAGAAATCAAACCAGAATGCAAAAGACTCAAAACTGTCCACACCAATATCAAAAGGCCAAAAATGCTTCACAAATCATAAAAAACTTCATAAAATACTGAAAGGATCTAGTTTTATAGAATACATTAAAGAAAAAATGCAAGCAACTTAAAAAAAGAAAAAAAAAAGCACATTGAACAGTTCTGAGCATCACTGATAAACTGCACCCAAAGACAGGAAAAAACAAAAAGGAGAGACAAATAATAGTCAATAGTGAGTATCACAACAATCCAGACTTAAGTCTTCTATTTTAATCTCCATCCCCTTTCCTGCTTTTCCTCTCCCACTCTCTTCTAGGCAGGAAGCAGTCTTTTCCAACTAAAGCACTTTTGTTTCTTCTTCGTGTACTGTAAATTCAGCGAACCTAACATATTGCTATTGTATATATTGTTCATCTCTTGTTTTAATTAATTTTGTATTTCTTTAGCTGCTCAATAAATATTTGAACAAACAAATGGATAAGTGAATGAATGAATAAATAAAGTTCTTATGAACAGTTGTCTAAAAGAGCAATATGCCTTTCTGACAGGTATAATAATTAGATACATTCTGATGTTAGCTTTCTTTTGTATGTTCACAGCTGTTGAGGATGAGGGGCCTGGAGCAGGACTTTTGCAGGTGAGATCCCCAAAGAAAAGAAAACATATGGGGCAGACATCAGTTCAAAGCACAGGCAGCTGCAAGAAAGAGTAGCTGCATCTGTATTGCTTATTTCTTATATGTGCCAGTATCACCTATTTACATTCTTGTATGCATGTGGGTGCCAGTATCACCTATTTACATTCTTGTATGCATGTGGCTGTGGTTATCTAAAGCTAAGTTAGGGTTATATAAATTTGTCCCACACTGCATCTGTGCTAACCGGTGGGTTGCATCCTTACATCTCCTCAGCCAACATGAGCTTTGTATGTGCAGTGTTCCCCACAATAACGTTAGTGATATCTTTTCAGGCTCAAGTGTCCGGCTTTTCCCTTGCTCTTGTTTCAGGTACTCATGATGGAGAGTGCATGCCAGTTTAACATGAGCCAGCCAGTCAGGTGGTGGGGGCCCTCAAGACTGAGGACCGTAGGGGCTAGAGATACAGCTGGGCAGCATAAGCACCTGCCTGGCAGAGGCAATGTCCCAAGTTTGATCTCCACTATTGAAAAAAGAAAAAAAAAAAAAAAAAAGATTGAGTACCCTAGTAAAGCGAGGGAGGATTGTAACTAACCCTGTGAAATGAAATTTTAAAAGTTAGATTGTTCTTTTTTTTTTTTCTTTTAGAGATAAGCAACTCCTCCAGACTTTCTCCTGCTTCCAACAACCCTTCCTCTCCTTAGCCAAAAAGAAGTGACAGAACATGCAGCTATCACCTACCTCAGGAGGCTGGAGTCCAGTCATGGGAGACCAGACAGAAAGATTCAGGCCTAATTGGCCTATTCTGTGTTACTACAAAGAAAAGTGCCATACACACATGCAGACATGTGGCAAATTCTTGGAATAAATTAACATAAGTGAGATCCTATTGTTTACCCAGAAAACCCCATGGATGGTGGGAGGCGTTCTGGTGTCTCAGTGAACAAAGGTAGTGAGCCAGTCATTTGGGGTTCCTTGTCAAACAGAAGCAGGACCCTTGTCCCCTACATTTTAACCAAATTCTGTGAGTCTTTTTTTTAAGTCCTCACTCATCTCCTGGATAGCTACAAAGACTAGAAGGCTGGCTCCTGACACCAATTGCCTTTCTACTGGAAAGAGAAGGATGAACTGAAGATGGCTTAAAATCATAAAGCAAGCAGAGAGATCTACATTGTCTCTCTGTGATCCGTCTCCTCTCTATTCATTACTACAAAAGTCCTCTGCCTACATATCAATGGTGAGATGAAGCCAATGAGCTCTTCCATCCCCTTTGAGCTGGCTTTAAAATCTTTAAAATATTTTTTTTTTTTCCTTTTTGCCATTATATGGCCTCCTTTAATTCAGCCAACAGCAAGCAAAGGAACCTAAACCTATACACCGAGGGGCTGGTAACATACTTGAGTCTCCTTAGTTGTCACTATGGAGACTTTTCTAACCTTTGTATTTTTCCTTATGCCATCTATTCTATTTAACCTGGTGTGTTAGACTGTGCAGCACTCACACACTACTACCCCACGTATTAAATTAACTATTCCTTGGCTTCCCATCTGAACATATGCTCCAGCAATTCTATTCCCAACCCTCAGTGGCAAGACAGTACTCATCACAGTAAGTACGTTCAGTAAATATTTATATCATGAATAAAAGAGATCACAGGGTCACAGATGACCAGCTTTTATTTTCGATGCCTGATGTGTCAAAAGATAAATAATTATTGCATAATTTAACTAAAATATTTTGTAAAGTATCTTGCTGTGTTGCTTAGGTTAGCCTCAAACTCTTGGGTTCAAGTGATCCTCCTATTTCAGCCTCCCAAGTAGGTGACGCCATGCCAACTTTACCTTAAAAATCTTGACTTGATTTTGATTTGATAATCAGGCAGCGACAAAAATAAATAAATATTCTGATGGACTAAGCAAAGAGATTGGTTTTTTAGACAGAAAGAGGTCAAAAAAGACAGCTACAAAGAGCAGATTGTTCAAAATAACTTTTTTGGAAGATAAGGGACAGGTCAACTAAAAAATTAAGATATTTAACATCAAGTTGATTTCCCAGAAGACAGTGGAGTGGTAAACTATAGCAAGTTGAACTCTCCATAATTTGGAATTCTGGCACTAGAATATAACATGGAGAAGAAAAGAAGGATGGAGGTGGCTCCCTGGTACCTACGGAATGTTTAAAGAGAAAATCTGAGCCCACATAGAAAGTAAAGAGATAGACCTAAATGGGAAAAAAAAGGAAGATTCAATCTGCACTTTCTCCCCAGATCCTGGCTCAGGATATGAGAGGATTCAATCTATAGAGACATAGTGAGGGCAGATGACTACAGAGGCCTCCAGGGATAAATTCACTGGTAGAACAGTGGATGCTAGGCCCTAAACCTGGTGAGAGACTCTAGCCCAAGAGAATTCTGTGTCCCCTGGTGATGGTGGTTGGTGGGAAGCCAATTTAGAGAAAGGTCACCTGAATGCGGGACTTGAAGCAGCTGTGGGTTGGTTTCATCTCAGGATTTCCCAGTGTCGATATCCCACAGCAAGTGGGTGAGGGAGAACTGCAGGAGGCATTCAGGGTCCAGGAAGAGAGATCTGGCTGGCACCCAGACTGCTTTGGGCTGAAGGACTCAGGACCCAACCCACAACCAGAGGCCTAAATCAGCCTGAGCTTCTCTGAATTTGAAAGTACCAGAGGGGGCCCTCTACCCAAGTCCTACTCCAGGCTTTCCGTGATTACCCAGCATGAATCTGGACTCAGATTCACGCCTCCTTCATCTATCAACAAGAGCAGAGTCATTCCCTGAACTGGTTACTGCCACAACTTTAGACCCCAGAAGATAAGCACAGACTTAACATTACAGAGACCTTTCTTTTTTCTTTGCTTTTGGGTTCAGCTCTGGCTTTGATTGTTTATTTTTGTTTTTTTCATGAATGTAAACATTTCTCAGCCCACTCGGGGGCCCCCAGGGAGATTTTCACAGGTGAGGTGCCAAGGTTAAAGAATGCACATGTACAGAACAGCAGCGATAGCAAGCAGCACAGAGCATCTGTGTCTTCATTGTGTAATTCTTACACAGATTGTCATCTCATATTTGCATTCCTGTACAATACAGTGCTATAACCAGTACATGCATCTTACCCGCGCTCAGTCACGGTTACATAACTATCGCATTGTGCACCTGTGTTAGACAAGTGGAATCCTGTCCTCAGGTGTTCCTCGATGTCCCTGAGCTTGAAGCCATCTGAGTGGCTCCTCACACCATTGTTTTTAGGTTTTTTTTTTTTTAATTAAAAAAGTTTATTTATTTATTTATTTGATACAGGGTCTCACTATGCAGCTCAGACTTGTAGAGATCCTCCTGTCTCAGCTTCCCCAGTGCTACAAGTCTGGATTACAGGTGTGTACCACCACTCCTGGGTCTAGGGGCTGGCACTGCATGTGGTAACTGGGATCTAAGTCAGCTCCTTGTGCTTGCCAGGCAGGTGCTTAGCTGAGTTATCTCCCCAGCCCTGTTTTTAGTTTTTATGGGTTTTTTTTTGCCCTTTCTTTTCATTTTTGTTTTGTTTTGTTTTTTTCTCCTATCTTTTCCAACAGTTTCCCAAGGCTTAAGAAATCTTTCTTTGCCTTTCAGTCTTTATCTTTTTTTATTTCTCTATGCTTTTTCCTCTTACCTCATTTGCATTCTCTCTCTTTAAGTTAAAATTTCCCTGCATGAATATTTACTGTACAAATAACTATTTGGTTTGCTTTAGATATTGTTATATAACTATAAATCCTCTACCTGTGAGTAAAGTTGGCAGATTAATAAGTATCACAATTTGTCATTTTCTAATCTGTGCTTGGTGCTATTAATTAATTGTACTACCTTAGCCAAGATGAGAGTCGTGATCAACTGTTCTTCCTTCTATACCAATATCTAGATTGTCTGGAGATCATAAATATGCTATATCTTATCCCAAAGAACTGGTTGCTAGGCCAAGCAGGCAGCAGCCTTTCATGCCTAATAAATTAGGGCAGACTCAAAAGCCAAAAGATGGTATGCCTAAAAGATACCTTTAAAAAGTAGTCAGTTATTAAAGAGATCTCAATGCTAGTCATAAAGCTACCCACCATCAGCAATTTGTGGGCTTCCGTGAAGAAAAGAAGTAAACAAGTGAAAAAGGCAATGAGAAAATATAGAAGCAAGATGTAATCCATAACCCCCCACTCATACAAGACAAATCCAAGGGGCACTGATGTGGAAGAAATAAAATACATCTGGCTGAATTTATGAAATAGTGGCAGAGGAAGTTGTTAACATCAGGATGCTTCCATCATATAAGAATGAAAGCAAATAAAGATTCATTTTATTTTGGGTGAAACTAATGTCTTTGGGAAATTTTGCTGCTACCCTTGTTTTCTACCGGTTTCTAGGAAGGTCAGATAAATAGTTTATTTTCTGATGGCGACGTGGAGCTTTAAGGTGACTGACCTCACTTTGCTTTTGTTCTGATTTATGCCTACTGCCGAGGCCTAAGAAACGGCTTCCTATAATTTTTTGCTTGACAGTTGTCTCTCTTAGGCTTGGGACAAAGTTTTGGCCAGGGAAGCAGAGATTTGGTGAATTCTGGCGTTTGTTTTAGTTTTATTGGTTTTGTTTTGCTTTGCTGAGACAAGATCTTGCAAGATAGCCAGGCTGGCCTCAAAATCACTGATTTCCTACCACGGTCTTGCAAGTGATGGATTACAGACTCACACCAGGAGTAGAAGCAAATGCTGATCAGCCCAGCTGCTTCACAGGTTGAGGCCAGAAGACTGTAAAGTGGAAGCCAGCTTGGACAAGACCCTGTCAAAAACAGGGGAGCCTGGGGGTCTAACTCAGAGGTAGAATGCTTGCCTAGCATCAAGAAGGCCCTTGGTTCAATCTATCATACAGCAGAGAAAAAACCACAATATGTCACCTAGATAGTATAGGGATGATCTATGGGCCTCCAAACAATATTAGTGAAATATAACTCTCAACCTGCTAACTGTCCAAAATGCCAAGTTTGTGTTCTCTAAAATCGGGGAATGAATTTCTGGAATAATGGAGGTCAAGAATAGAAAGAATTTATTGAGAAAAAGAAAACTTCCATTGCAGAAGGACAGAGAGGCTCCGGAAACTGCGTTGCCTGCCAATCCCACTGCTCAAGAGTGTTTTATTAAGCAAAGTCATCAGATGAGGCAGGTTCAAGGTGGGACAAAACCATGGAGAACCTATAAGATTACAAGTTTAGTTAGTCAGGTAACATTGATTAAATGGCGATCAGATGGGAAAGCAATCACATAGGATCTGTGCACAGAAGGAGCAAGGACTTTTCAGGAAGGAATGGGTTGGAAGGTTTTGGTTTCCCACCCAAAGTGATCAATGCCTACTTAGATGGTCAACCACTCCTACTAATTCCTAGAGTAAGTATGTGGGCGGAGTCATTCTTCCTTGTCCTGAAGTCTGAGCTTCAACAAATGCACCTTCACCAACAGATGTCTTCTGCACTGACCTCTGGAAGACCCAGCCCTGTTTGACTGCCTATAATATTTCTAAATAACTTAGCTATCTATAATAAGCAGGCTAAACCATGTGATGAAGCTGGAGCCCTCATAGTCCAGTCACTTCCCAAAAGCTCACCAGCAACAAAGCCTCCAATGCTTTGGGGAACAAATCATATACAAACCATAACAACCCCTCCCTATTTCTGCCTGACCTGTCCCAAGCATCAAAGTAAGAAGATTGTACAGGACCCAAAAGGAGGGAAGAAAAGAGGTAAAAAGCTATTAGATCCTGATCCCCTTCTGAGAGGGATACAAATAGATTTGCTGATTTATTTCCTAGAATTAACGCAGATATTTCTCATTGTGTTTTCTGAAGATATTAAAAGTTCAGTAATGCCAAAGTCTGCTTTCTTGAAGGCCTGTCAAGTTTGGAGAAAAGAAAGGACCAAGGTAGCTTTGGAAGTGTAATGAACAGACTGAGCACAAGCTGGAGTCTAAGGATTCAACTGGCTCATTAACTTCCTACTTTGTAGCTAACTGTTGGTTTCTGTACTTTGTAAAAAATTAGGTGGCTATCCATTTGCATTGGATTTTTTTTTTTAATCTAACCGTCCATACTGCTAATTCAAGAAATAATCACATCCTCATGGCTCAGTGTTTTGAGTGCCTAGCTCCAAGAAAGCTAGATTGCGTTCCCTTCTCTGGAGTGCTGCTCCTGTTTGCTATACCATTGGTAAATCTAAAATTGCTGTGAAATGTTACTTGGTTCTGGGTTGCTTGCCTCTCCCTCTAGAGTTAGATTCCAGGTTCTTCTCATTTTGAGCAATGAATTGGATGAAGTGAAAGACAAAATAATACAGTGGCCAAGCTCTGTAGAGTGGGCTCAGCAAAGGGAGAAAATCCAATAAAAAAAACCCTCCAGAGAAATCAGGGCAGCTTACTAAGAAGAAAGTCATGATAGCAGGCTTTTCATAGCACCTGCATCCTATGTCTTATCCAAATCTTGAGAAAACTTACAAAATTTCTATATATTTGTCCTGAGAGGTGCAGTTGGATTCCTACTCCTCAGGCTAATGCCAGGTCTAGCTTGTTCCATTGACAACCCAGTCAAGTTCTTGAAGCAGTTTGGGTGCAGAGATTTTGGGCCTGTTCTACTGATAATTAACAGTGTTTATCTATGTCCCCAGCCAGCTTTGCTGTGCCCTAATTTCATATATTACTACCACAGCAATTGGATGAAGACAGTCTCAAGAAACAATCATATAGAAGGTGTGGGCTAGACAGAGACCCCCTCGAAATTGTGTGTGTGTGTGTGTGTGTGTGTGTGTGTGTTTCCCCCTGAGATGTTTAAGCTCAGAGTAGGAAAAATATATTTTGAGGATTCAGACATTTTCTTTTTTCCACTCTTTTGCAACTTATTTTTTATTTTTATTTTTTAATGTATTTAGTACAGGGTCTCACTACGCAGATGGGACTCGTAGCGATCCTCCTGTTTTCAGCCTCCCAAGTGCTGGGATTATAAATACGCGTCACCATGCCCAGTCTCAATCGCCGTTTCAGTGTGTCCCAGGGGCCGGGCCAGCATAGCACACTGAAGTTTTCAAGCTTCCCGGATGGTCCCTGAATCCGCCTACGCAGGCGTCGTAGTTGGCTGAGCTTTGTGGCTTGCCTCCTTTGCGACTTCTTAAAAAATTCTCTTCTTCTTTTCAGTTAATGTTAGTTAGTTAGTTAGTTAGTTAGTTAGTTAGTTAGTTAGTTAGTTAGTTTGGAAGAGGGGTCCCATTGTATAGTTACGCCTTCCTTGAACTTTCTAAGCAGTTTAGGCTGGCCGCACCTTTCTGATCTTCCTGCCTCAATCACTGCAATCTAATTCTGTTATATATTTTATTCAAATAGGATCATTTATCTTATTTTTCTCTCCTTTTTTATCCACTTGTTTATTTTTCAACTTCTTTAAGGGAACTTTATAACTTTTTCTGTTTTTTTTTTTTTTTTTTTTTTTTTTGGCAGAACCAGGGATTGAACTCAGGCCCTTGCACTTGCCAGGGAAGCACTTATTCCACTGAGCCATCTCCCCGACCCAAGGGAACTTTATTTTTTCTCTTTTTTAAAATTATTTTATTTAATTGTTTGGCACAGGGTCTTGCTATGCAGCTTGGGGCTGGCACAGCATGTGGTACCGGGATCAAGCCCAGGGTCCTGCACTTGCCAGGCAAGCACTTAGACCACTGAGCTGTCTCCCCAGCCATATTTTTCAACTTTTGACCTTTCATCTTCTTCTAATCATCCATTTTTATGAGTATTACTAATAAGATTTATTAATCTTTAGATATTTACTTAACCTTGTGCTATTGTTGAATTCATTTGTTTCAATGCATTTTGCGCAGGATCTCACTGTGCAGCTCTGGCTCACGGTGATCCTCCTGTTTTCAAGCTTCTCAGCACTGGGATTACAGGTGTGTGCCACCACTCCCAGACTGCTGCTGGCTCGGCAAGCCTGGGGGTGGGGCCAGCATGACTTTTCACTTTTACCAATGGTGGTATAGTTGCTGCAATTAATAAGATATTTACTGTATATGAATATTTGGGTCGTTTTTGTGTCTGTACTATCTTTGTGCATCTCTTTTCTATTGTTAAAGATGACACCGTAGTAGTTTTGTTGGTACTGATAGTCTGGGACTGGTTGCTGTTAATTGGTTTTTAGTGAATGCCAATATCTGGGATGTTTTGTGCCATCACTAGTACTATAGTTCAATTCCAGAGAAATGGTTTTCAGGCAAGTTAGACTACACGTTTGGCTCCCTACATTAATGGAACTGGTCAACTCTTGGGACACAGGCAAAAGCTCTATACAGAGCCATATCCAGGGCTTAGCACTGGAAAATAGATACAAAAGAAGTGTGAGAAGTCTTCTTTCTATAATCAGTCTTCCAGCTTCAGTGCACACACACACACACACACACACACTTACACACACACACGCACAATCTGAGAAAATGAGGCCAAGAACTTCAAACTTCCCAAAAATTAACATTGGGGGCATTAATAGGGAAAACATAGAAAATCAAACATATGAAGTGACAAAAGAAGACAAAAACCAAGGTCAATAAGTTCCTCAGTGAACGCAAAGATGATATAACTAAACAGGTAATGGACTTAATGAAATGATAAGTGAGTTTACAAAAGACACTAACAAAAGAGCAGCTAAGCTAGTTAAATGGCAAAAACCATAAGTGACCAATTTGAGAGAAAACTAGAGCTCACGAAAGGAAAACACATCCAAGTAAAGAACCCATGACAAAAACTCAATCGAAAGGTGAGCAGCTTGGTAGGGTGGCACACGCCTATGATCTCAGCACCTGGGAGAATGAAGCCAGAGGAGCACCATGCATTTGAGGGCAGCCTGGACAACTTAACAAGACCCTGTCTCAAACATGTATGGACAACATGAGAGGCAGATGTGACAAGAGAGTCAGAACTTTTAAAAGATAGGGCTTATACCAGTAACAGTATGCTCAGAAATATATTCGATACACCTTTTTTTTTAGGGGTGGGGAGGAATCAGGGATTGAACTCAAGTCCTTGCGCTTGCCAGGGAAGTACTTATTCTACTGAGCCATCTCCCCAGCCCCCCTGATATACCTTTGAAAAGAAGAGATCAGGGAAAATGGATTCAAGACTGCTAATTGTTGCAAAAAAGACTAAAGTTAATTAGATTTAGCCAAAAATCAGAGGACAGCAATAATGACATTAAAAAAAAAATCTTTCCATAGAAATAAAAATCTTGCCAAGCATGGAGCAGAAATGGTCATATAATAAGTGATACATATAGAACTCCAAGAAGCCATGATCAGAGAAGAACTTCTCCATAACTCACCACACTAAAAATTGCAGAAGGCCAAGGCAAGGACAGAATCTTGAAAGCTGTTAGAGAAAAGCAACACATTACTTATAAAGAAATAAAATCTTTAGAATTATTGTAGACTTCTCAGTAGAAGCTTTCAAAAGGAGGAATGCTTGAAGTGAAGAGTTTAAACCCTTAAAAGAAAACAACTTCAGGCATGGAGAGATAGCTCAGCAGTCTAAGTACCTGCCAAGCAAGCTCAAGGACACAGGTTCAATCCCTGGCACCACGTGCTGTGCCACACCTGGAATCCTGGGCACACCATGCCGGCCACCAAAACCAGGTGTTGTGGCACATACCTGCAATCCCAGTGCTGGAGAGGCTGAGGCAGGAGGATCACTAGGAGTCTGAGCTGTGTAGTGAGCCCCTGTACCAGATAAATAAAAAAAATTTGTTTAAAAAGAGAAGATTGACAGATTGGATTTTTAAAACCCACATACACACAATGTTATGTTGTATGCACGAAACATATTTAATCCACAAAGTAATTCATGAACAGAAATCAAAGGATGCAAAAAAATTACTTCACACAGTAGGATCCTGAAAGTAAGCAAGAATAGTTATGCTAGTTTCAGACAAAATAGGATCAAAGCCAAAACTGATTAGAAGAAGAAAAGAAGATCATTGTATAGCAGTTTCAGAAACAATTCAGCAGAAAGAGATAACAATTGTAATTATACATGCACAAAACATTGGTACACCCAACCTCATGACATGACGCTACTGGGAAAAATCAGATTATCATCAACACAATTACAGTAAGGGAACCTAAAACTCCACTATCACAGATGGATACAAGTTCACCAGAAAAAAAGAAATATCAGAGTACAACCACACTTCAAACAAATTTAATATAAACAATTGAAACTAACCCACACATATTATCAGATCATAGTAAAACAAAACTAGAAATCAATCACAGAAATACCCACAGAGGGCCAGCCTGATAGCTCAACTGACTAAAGTGCCTGTTTAGGCAAAGCACAGTGGCTGGGGTTTGATCCCTAGCGTGCCACGCTGGCTCTGCCCCCAGCGCATGCTGAGACTGTGATTGAGACCTGGCTTGATGGTGCATGCCTGTAATCCCAGCGCTTGGGAGGCTGAAAATGGGAGGATCACTATGAGTCCAATCTGCATAGTCAGATCCTGTAGACCCTGTCCTAAAATACATACATACACACACACACACACACACACACACACACACACACACACACAAAATACCCAAAGAATTTATACAAACACATAGATTACACAACACACTCTTGAGTAATCAATGTGTCACTGAACAATTCAATGAAGAAATAAGACAGTAACTATAATCAAATGATAATAATGCCAGTACAGCATACTACAACTTAAGGGGCACAATGAAAGCAGTCATGAAAATATCTCAGACTGGGGCCAGCAAGATAGTTCAGTGTACTAAGCACCTGCTTTGGCAAGCACGGGGACCAGTGTTCGATCCCCGGTCCTGTGTGCCATGTCAACCCAATGAGTCTGGGCTTGGTGGCCTGTAATCCCAACACTGAGGAGGCTGAAAACAGGAAGATCACTATGAGTCTGAACTCATAGTGAGACCCTGTACCAAATACATAAAATGAAAAAAAAAAAAGAAAAGAAAAGCAGAAAACTAGGCCTGTTTAAATATTAACAATGCACTTCAAGGTCCTAGAAAAACAAGAACCATCCAAACCAAAAATAGTACAAGGGATGAAATTGTAAAGATCTGAGCAGATATTGGTAAAACTAAGGCTACAAATAATACAAAGAATGGGCTGGCAAGATAGCTCAGCGGTCTAAAGCGCCTGCTTTGGCAAGCTTAGGCAAGCTCTCAGGGACCGCGGTTCGATCCCCAGCACCACATGACGTGCCAGCCCCTCCCCCAGGGTGGGCTGAGCTGACCCCGCCCACCCACAAGAAAAGAGTCCGTGATGTGTAGTGAGACACTGTAATAAATAAAATTAAATTTAAAAACAAAACAAAACAAATAATACAAAGAAGCGATGAATTGAAGAGCTAATTTTTTGAAATAATAAAATAGGCAAACCTTTATCTAAGTTTACCTCAAAAACAAGAAGAAAGCCCAATATCAATGCAATTAAAAATGAAAGGGGCAAAAGGAAGCTTCAAAATCCAGATTACTAGTGGCTCTTTTGACAATCTATAGTGCAATAAATTGTAGAATCCAGAAGAAAAGTAGATTTCCAGATGCATGTGAATCACTGAAACGGAACCATGAAGATCCAAAGCCTCAATACATAGAATAACAGGCAGCAAAACTGAAGTAGTAATAATAAGTCTTTTCCAACTAAGTAGAGCTCAGGACCTGATGGATTCACTGCTGA
>PVKA01025961.1:17173-32425 GCA_004027165.1 Ctenomys sociabilis
AAAAAAAAAAAAAAAAAAAAAAAACTGTTAATGAAATCAAAAGAGAATGAGTACTACCAAACTTATTCATAAAAGCTAGAGTTACATTGACTCTAAAACTAAACAAGGACCCAACTGGAAAGCAAATCATACACCAACCTCTATCGTGAACGTTATGGTTTGTGTCTAGGTGTTCCCCTACAGCCTTATGCAGTCATGGAGTGGAAACTTCTAGAGTTTGATTACTTTGTGATGCAATGCTGGGACCATGGGTATGAGTGCTTCTGGGGTTAAGAGCCTGAGTGCTACACCAGCGTTGGGGCCGGTAGCCTGAGCGTAGCATAAAAGAGAAAGAGAAACAGATTTGCTCTCGGTCGCCATTGTTGGTGCTGCAACTTCTCCATTGTGCTCTCTTGCTCTTTGCTGCCTTCATGAAAGGATGTGCTCTGCCCCTGCCCCTCTGCCTTGGAGCCAGCTGCATATGGACTGAAATCTCCAGTAACTGTGCACTAAGTGAACCTTTCCTTTCTTCATTTTTAGGTGTCAAGTGTTTGTCCCAGCAACAAGAGAAGACAGTAACTGAGATGGTGAACATTAATGCAAAAATCCTCAATAAGATACTGACAAACACACAGCAACAAATCATTAAAACGATTATATATCATGTCCAAGTAGGCTTCACCTGAAGGATAAAAGCATAGGTCAATATATACGAATCCGTAAGTGGGATACGCTACATAACCAGAAGCAAGAGGATCAACGACGTGACGCAGAAGGATCCATGACAGGCCGGGAAGAAGAGGAAGAGGCAAAAGGATTGCTTGCAAGTTTTGAGGCCAGCCTGAGCTACTTAGCGAGGCTCTGCCTCAAAATAAACAAACAAATACACTATGACAAAACGCAACATCTAATATTAGCAATCTGCCAAGTTCAGACCTAATCTACCCCGAGATTATATTCCTTTATCCTCACACTGGCTACCATCCAGACTCTGGCGGGCTGGTGAGACAGCTCAGCGGCCTAAGGTGCCGACTTAGGCAGGCTTCAGCAAGCACAGGGATTGCAGTTCCATCTCCAGCACCACGCGCTGCACCAGCCCCGCCCACTATCCAGGTGGGCTAAGCCAGCCACAAAAAAAAGAAAAAAAAAAAAAAGGCAAACATTAAATACTGGTGAGGATGAGAGGAAGGGAATTCTTCAATGCTACTGATGGAATTATAAATAAATACAACCATTACTAAAATTGACATCCAATTTCTCACAAAATTAAAACTAGAGATACTATCTGATCCAGCTATACCACTTCTTAGTGGAAGTAATGCACTCTAAAGATGTCTGATATCCTCGTTTATTGCAGCATAATACACAATAGCTAAGCAATGCAAATGGCCTGGGGGCCTATCAAGAAATGCATGAATAAGGTAAAGTGTGGGTCATATGCAAGGTACAATATTACTTAGTAAAAAAAAAAAAAAAATGGGATCATGAATTGGCAAGAAAATGGACAAAACTGAAGATCATCTTGTTAAGTGAAATAAGCCAGACTCTGAAAGTCAAACATGGCCTGTTTTCTTTCATATGAAGAATCTAGTGGAAAAACATTTTGACTCTTAAAAAAGAGAGATGAAAAGCAGCCAGGATCTTTTTGGAGTTTGGCGTTTCGAGATGCCGAGTAGTAGTGTGGTGAAGACGCCTCGTGGAAGCCAATGCAGTATTTCCCACATTCAATCCTCTCTGGCCAGTCGGGCCCCTCTGGTGCCAGCTGCGCCCCGGGCAGCACCCAGACAGGCCCCAGCGGGGCAGGGGCCCAGGTGGTGGCCGCACCTCCCGCGGTGGGCTCACCCGCTGCTGCTCCCTGGACCCCGTGCTGCTTTGCGATCGTTTCTGGAGTGTGCAGAAAGGGCCAGACGCAAAGCTCGGGGAGGGTTTCCACGAAGTGCTGAGGCCGTGGGGATGGCGAAGGGCCTCCTCGAAGCAGGAAGCTCACACGGAAGAACTGGGCGGTCGACCTGGCCAAGTTCCTCTAGCACGGAAATGTTATTAATACTAGAAGAGTAAAACCACTCAGTTCCACCTCCCTGCAGTGTCAGCCACCAGGACGGCCGTGGGCGAGGATGTTCCCGCCACACAGATGGGCAAGACTTGAGATTAATTTGAATAAAGTGATTTTTATCAGAGAAAGGGGGGATATAAATAGAGGGGATACTATTCTGCAAGAGCAAGAGGATTAGAGCAGGGGAGAGGAAACAAAAAGAGAAAAGTGGGGGAGAACAATCAAAATACCTTCTATGCATGTGTGAATAAATCCCCACTATCATATATAAATATATACTATTATGCCTCTGTTATATATCAATACATGTATAATTAATGTCTTTTGCCATCAAATACACATTTTTCTAAAAGAAAATAATTTTCCTTCCTTTTTTGTGGTAATGAGGACAGAATTTCTGTGTGTGTGTGTGTGTGTGTGTGTGTGTGTGTATGTGTGTGTGTGAAGAATGGTAATACACTAAGAAAAAGTTCCAGTGCTAAGGCCGGCCAAATACCTCAGTGGATTAAAGCACCTGCAAGCAGGTGCAGGGCCCATGGTTTGATTCCTTGGCCTGCCTTGCTGGCCCTGCTCTCGGGGAGTGCTGAGATGTGATCGAGACTAGGCGTGGTGGTGCGTGCCTGTAATCCCAGCTCTTGTGAACCTATAAATAGGCAGAACACTACGAGTCTGATCTAGTAGTGAGACTCTGAACCCTGGCATACTCTTCCCTAAAATAAAAAAAAATAGAGCCAGGCGTGGTGGCGCAGACCTGTAATCCTAGCACTTGGGAGGCTGAGGCAGGAGGATTGTTGTGAGTTCGAGACCAGCCTGAGCTACAAAGTGAGCTTAAGGCCAGCCTGAACTGCATAGTGAGACCCTGTCTCAAAAAGACAAAATATAAATAAATAATAAATAAATAAAATAAAAATAAAAATAAATGGGTTCCAGTGCTGATCTACACAAGCCAGAGAACAATGCTTTTTTGTTTTTTGATTTATTTTGTTTTTGGGTAGAATTAGAGATTGAACCCAAAGCTTCTCTCTTGTATGGCAAGTGCTCTATCACTGGGGTACGTTGCAGCCATTTTTGTTCTTATTTTGAGAACAAATCTGTTAAATTGCCCCAGCTGAATTTGAATTCATGATCCTCTTGCCTCAGCCTCCCAAGTAGTTGGAATTACAGATGTATATGACTATGTTGAGAATAGTGTCTCTTTTTAAAAAAAAAAAAAAATTTCAAAAGAACATATTTTATTTTTTTATTTGGTACAGGGTCTCACTACACAGCTCAGACTCCTAGTCTGAGCCACCCCAGTGCTGGGATTACAGGCATATGCCACTTGGCACTATTTTGGTGGACAGTAGGACACAACTGAGGTTCCAGGGCCTGCAGAGCATGCAATTCTAGGGACTGAACCTGGGTCCTTGCACCTGCCAGGCAGATGTCTGACCTTGAGCTACCTGTTCAGCCCCTGAGAACAGTGTCTAAATGGCACTTCGAATGGTATCTGGGAAGGAGACCGGCATAGCAAGACCCTGTCTCAAAAGGATATATATTACCTTAATGTGCTATACTATAAAGTTACGTTCATGTAGCATACTATAAAGTACTCCAACATTTAGATGTTTTTAATCACAAGCATTTCTCTGGTTCCTAGAATTTTAGAACATTGATGCTTTTAGTGTTATTTCAGTTCCAGCCATACTGTTATAAACATTCTCTATATACAGCTCTTTTTTCATGTTTCAAATTATTTCTAGAGGAATGGAGGGTACTGTTGACATTATTTGTTCCATGAAAGCACTTGTGCTGGCCATGTGTTTTCTGTTCTCTGGTACATTTAGCAAATAACAGAATTTTGCCAAGAACAGAAAGTAACACCATGTTCCAGAGGATGAGGGTGTTTAGGGGGACAGTTTGGCCTTCAAGTGTGATTGGAAGCAACAGGCCCTACCACTGAGGGCCGTGCTCTCTCAGGGGAGGACTGGAATGGAAGAGATGAAAGCACAACCTCTTCTTGGCATGGGTTCTAGCGAGCACCATAAATTGCCCTGTGTAGCTGGAGTGGAATGACAGAGAGCACAGAAATAAGAATGAGGGTTGGAGATAGAATCTGTACACACACCTCTGGGCTTCAAGGTTTGGCTCTACACCACTTGCCAGGGTACAGCATGAAAAGCTGCAAGCAAGGAATTGATGGGAGCTGAAGTTCAACTAGGAGTCACAATGACTAAAGCCAAAGGGCTGAGTGAAAGTTCCGAAGATGAAGTCAGAATGCTAAGGGACCCCAAATTACGTGGGATCACATTTTGTGGAGAGTTGGAGCACAAGATTTGTGGGAGTTGACTCAGTAGTTGAGAAAATCACCTGATGTTGAACACAAGCAATGCTAACATTAATTGGGCAAAGAATTACAGAGCTTGGACTAGACCCATGAGAGTAGGTTATAAAAGTAGTCAAAGTCTAGACATATCATGAAGGAAAATCAAGCAGGATTTATTAGTTAATGAAACATGAGATTGGAGAGAAAGTGAGAAGACGAGAATAACTCAAGATTTGGGCTTGAACAAAATGATAATGTTGGAAATTTAAAAAATGAAGAAGACCAGAGTGGAGCACAATTGGGTCTTAGATTTATTCTGTTCTATGGGAAAAACCAGTAGTTCAATTTGGGGCATAGTGAATTTAGATGTCCTCCTAAGAGTCAAGTAAAATATTACACAGGTTGCTGGACACATAACTCTGGAGTTCAAAACAGAAATCTAGCCCTTAGTTTAAAGTCTGGCCATAAGTCTACTCATGATATTTAAATCTATACGAGTCAATAATCTCACTAAGGAACTTATTGGTGAATAAATCACAGAGAATAAAAGAGAAGCAAATATAACCCTGAGGAACTAGTATCTTCTGTCTACTACCTCTTCTTCAATGCTGTGGAAGTCCCACCCTACCCTGTCTACTTTGTCTGTTGATTGGAACAGCAGTAGACAACCAGTCCAAGTGGAACTAATCCAGTTTCCTATGAAAACTAAATAAAAAATGAGAGTTAAAAAGAAATCCTTTGCCTTCAGATGGTAGAGTATTTAAATTCAAAGCTTGTAAAGTTTGTATTTTATACATTCCCCATACATTAAAGAAAAAAATAGGAAACATATAGAGAACTGAAAAGTATAAGAAAGTAAATCAAATGTCTTCTGTCTCCTTTGCATTATAGTTCCCCTCTCTCAGCTACCTCGAGATTCTTGATTCAGTGGTATTCAAATCACTTCTAGTATTCCCTGAGGTGACCCTAAATTCTAGATCAGTGAAGTCAAAACTTTTAGAGATGTAATGATCAACCTGCAACCCAAAATCCAATTATTTATCACAAAGCACCAATGTCACAATTAACCCTACATACTGAAGTTTTACTTTAGAAAAAAACAATTCATACTTTAAAAGAAAAACACAGTAACAGAGCTTTTAATGATACAAATAGCCCACTGTGGCACATGGGCCGTAGTTTTGCCAGCGCTGTCCTAGGTCATGTTTTGTCTGAAAGAATTATTGAGCATAGTCTTCTATACCAAGAGATCCCAATTTACCCAATACTTCTAAAAGTGGAAGAAATTTCTAAGAGTTTTAGATAATCAGAATAATTTCCCGTCTATAGTTCAATGGCTGTCCATACCTAAACAAGAGTTTTTTGTTAAAATGTTATCGGTGTTTCCAAAATTACCATGTTCACTGGTGAAAGCTGACTCACCCCCTGACTATGGTTTGCCACCTGGGTCCATCCATAGGGCTCTTTCCTGAGTGGGAATTCTAATGCTGCAAAAGATGAAAAAATAGAATCTAACAACGGACCATTCCAGTTTCATTCACTACTGTACATCGATGGCCTCAAACAATATTTGGTGAATGAATAAAACTGAAGAGAACAAAAGGAGACACATAAGAGGTGGAGTGTGACCACTTGGGGAGCAAGTGCTAAGTCTATCCTATTGCTTGATTCCTGATATTTATGTAAATTCCGCAGCTACCTCTCTGACCTTGACATTACATTCATAGAATGTGCTTCTGGCTTCTGCATTTCTCCCATCTTCCCTGGTGTCCTTGCTTTGACCCTGACACTTTAATTTACAGCCTGGTGCCTTGACTCTGTGCCTGAAGTGCTTTCTTCCTTGTACAACTTTCTCTCAGTTTGGTGGGCGGGAGAGCTCAGCCCACCATGAGGGCAGAGCTGGAGTAGCATGTGGTGCTGGGGATCAAACCAAGGTCCCTTGTGCCGCCTAAGTTTGCCTAAGAGGGCACTTTAGACCGCTGAGCTATCTCTCCAGTCCTAGGTTTCTTTCAGTTTTGTCTACAGGACAGTTAAAGCAGGT
Source organism: Ctenomys sociabilis (assembly GCA_004027165.1). NCBI lineage: Eukaryota > Metazoa > Chordata > Mammalia > Rodentia > Ctenomyidae > Ctenomys > Ctenomys sociabilis. The sequence goes on from PVKA01025961.1 coordinate 23,552, forward strand.
ACCAAATAGACCCATCCTCTGCTGACCTTTTACCAATTATCACCTAAAAATGCCTTGGTCCTTGTTTAGCCTTCTTAGTTAACCTATAATAATTCTATTCATTCCATTGATCTCCTATAAGAATCTTTTCCTATAGGAATCTATTCCCATCCCATTGGGTGACTTGTACCATTTTTGGTACAAACAGATATGATCACTTTTATCAGCCCTTTTACTAAGAAAATTAATTAAAAGTCTATAAGTGGACTGAATCTAGTTAGTTGCTTAGATTTGAATGTTATTTCTCAAGTATGAATGTGAATTAATGTTATTCACAATAATTTTTAAAATTTATTAGAATAATAAATGGATTTGTTTCATTAAATTAAAAGAAATTTATATTTGTGAATTTCTTTAAAACATCTTATACAAGGCCAGAGAGATAGCTCAGTAGAATAAGCTCTTGCCTGGCAAGCACAGGGTCCTGAGTTCAGTCCCTGGTACCTCAAAAAAAAAAAAACCTTGTACATAAAGATGGCTGATTTGTGCAGAATACATAAAACATCAGAAAGCATTTGGTGGGACCAGTGAGATAGCTCAGCAGCCTAAAACGCCTACTGAGGCAAGCTTAGGCAGGCACAGGGGACCACCATTCAGTCCCTGGCACTGCATACCACACCAGCCCCAACCTTAGGGCAGGCTGAGCCAGCCAATAAAAATAGAAAGCATTTCACTTGTTTTAGGGTCCCAATGGCACCTGTTTTTTCAGATAGTCACACGTGTACCACTGGTGACTCAAGCCAGTGGAATGATCAAATTCAAATCAGAGTCACAGGACAGCATGATATAGGAATTACAGCCCCATCGTGATCATGTTAATCTCTGCAGTGCCCTGCGACGTATTTTCCCGTCCATTTCCCTAGGACCTGCTCCTATGGAAATTCTCATGTGGCCATTTATCTGCTCCCCATCTCTCTTCATGACCTAGGAGTTCCCATAAGTTCTGGGCTACAGCCTGTTTGTCTTTGTTTCTCAGCACTTAGCCTGGTACCTGGTACTTGGGGAAGGAGTAACTGTGCAAATGAGTGAATCCTAATTACTAATGCAGGTCATTGTGTAAACTAGCAGCTACCATATTCTCAGTTAATTCAAGCTTTGAGATTATAAAAGTAGAACTTTATCTGAGATCTTAGGAATTGCAGTTTGGAGGCATCGATTCAGATAGCACTGACAGATTCTTTCAAAAAAAAAAATGAGAGCTTTCATAGGTAAGTGGTTCTGATTTATTGCAAAGCAGAAAAATAATTGGTTTGTAGGAAACTTTCATTACAATTGAGCAAGAACAGGGATTAAATGACTATAAGAGATAAGAAAAGAATGTATATGTAGCTTTCTAAAGTCAAGGAAACAAGAGTCTGATAACCTCTCAATATACATCTTAAGTCTCTGGAAATAATGTAATTATCTGGTTGTTCCAGATACCAGTCAAAAAATAAAAAGAGAGCAAAAGTTCACATTTTCCAGGAAATAGCTTGAAATGTGCTTTCACTCTTTCACTCTTTCTTTCTTTTTCTGGAACCAGGGATTGAACTCAGGCCCTTGCATTTGCCAGGGAAGCGCTTATTCTACTGAGCCATCTCCCTGGCCCCTAGTCTTGCTTTCTTAATGGCTCCCAATTCCATTTTGAAAATCTCATTTAATGTTTATCTTTTATTTACAAAACACCTCTGGAATCTGTTTATGACTTATAATCACCAAGACCAGCCAAAACACCATTTAGAAAGTAGGAGGAATACTATTGTGGACTGCTTAGCTCATTCATAGTGGCACAGAATAAGTGGGTTCATGGTATAAGAAAGCCTAAGTGGTTGCTTGATATCAAAGAAACCCATGTATATATATATATATATATATATATGCAGCATTGCAATAGGCTGAATAAGTGGTCTCCCAAAAGGCTAGACATTAAAAACTCAGTCCCCAGCTCATTGTGCTATTAGAAGATTGTGGAACCGTTGGTAAGAGGAACCTTTTTCACAAAGTCCAGTCGTTGGAGAGAGGGTGCTTTCAAATGCACACTGTGGACACTGGCCTTTTCCTCTCTACTTTGCTTCCCAGCAGCTGTGATATGCTTCTCTCCATAGACCCAAAGCAATGGGGCAACTGAGCATGCGTTGCATCCTCTAAAACTATAAGCTAAAGTTAACCTTTCTCCTTCTAGTTATCTCCCGTATTTTCCTAATTAACACAGTCTGATTAACATACAGTCTTGCTCTCTTACTTGCTTTGAGGGAGCATTTGGAATGATAATACCTAGCTTCCAGGGTCTCCTAGGGAGCAGTCTTAAGATTTCCAGCTTCAGAATCACCTTTCCCTTCATTCTTTTAAATAATTTTATCTCTTATCTGAAAACGTTCTTTTTTTTTCTTTAGGGAAGGGTCTACAGGGTGTTCAGGGTCTCACTTTATATCGGACTTGTAGCGATCCACCTGTTTTCAGGCTCCCAAGAGCTGGGATTACAGGTGCGTGCCACCATACCCAGTCACAATTGTCATCTCAGCACAGTGGGCAGGGTTGGCACAGCAAGGAATCAAACCCCTGACCCCTGTGCCGGCTTATAGGTGCTTTAATCCATTGAGCTATTTGGCCAGCGCTCTTGAAAATTTTCTCTTTTCTCAAATTGTGATGTATGCCAGATGTGGTAGGGCATGCCTGTAATCCCAGCACTTGGCAGACTGAATTGGGAGGACCATGACATATTTTACATAGTGAGTTCAAAGCCTTATGTAGTGAGTTCACCCTTCTGAGGGCCCCTTCCTGTCCACACAACCTATTTATCCCCTACTCAAAGGCAATCCCTCTCATGACATGACATCAGCTCCTTTCCTTTAGTTCTAATTTTACCACTGTGAGCCTGTCTTTGTTTCCTATGATTGTTATAACAAATTACCACAGACTTCATGGCTTAAAACGATGCACTTGTTTTGTATGGTTCTGGGAGCTAGACGCAGGGCCTCCTCCACCCAGCCCCTCAGTCATTCCTTTATAATTCTGTACATTTAGAAGTCCAGCACAGGTCTTCCTAGCTAACATGAAGATGCCACCAAAGCTGTGTGCCCTTCCGGAAGGTCTAAGTGAGAAGCCAACTTCCTTGTCTTTTCTAATTTCTTGAGGCTCTTCATATGCCAGTGGTCCTGGCCGTGTTCCATCATCTTTTTGTTTTTTTAGTACTAGGGATCGAACTTGGGACCTCGTGCTTGACAGGCAGGCATTTATGCCACTGAGCTGTCTTCCCGATCCTGGCCGTGTTCCAACATCCACAAAATCAGCAGTGGAGCATGTCCCTGCTCTGGCTTCCATTACCGCACGTCCTTCTCTAATTCTCTTTCTGCCTTTTTTTCCATTCCTTTTTCTTTGTCAGTGTAGATCTGCCCCATGAGATAAACATATTCCTGGTGGAAAGTTGATGCCTGTGCATACCACATCTTGATCCCTCTTCCTGACCCTTCCCTTTCCCTTCCCATCTCCAAAAGGCTATCTCCATTCCTGTCCTCCATGTTTTATTTTGCTCTGTACTTATACTCTGGTTTTGTTCTATAAAAGGAACAACCCAGCATTTACCCTCCTCAGTCCAGCATTTTCTCTGTAATAACGTCTGGGACAGCAGCCTCATGTGTGTGTACTCACAATCATTGAAACTTACAGGAACATAGCTTCGCTCACATGTTCTGACATTCATGTTGTCCTCAAATCCCTATTTCTTGACCATTTTATGGATCTTGTTAGTACATTGAGTTTATCTAATAATACACAGACTTCTTCCCCATCTCGGGTCATTTTTTTTAGTCTATTAGAACTTTATTTTATTTTATTTATTTATTTATTTATTTTTGTCTTTTTGAGACAGGGTCTCACTATGCAGTTCAGGCTGGCCTTAAGCTCACTTTGTAGCTCAGGCTGGTCTCGAACTCACAACAATCCTCCTGCCTCAGCCTCCCGAGTGCTGGGATTACAGGCATGCGCCACCATTTATTTTTCTGTGGTTGGTTTTATGAGGAGGATAGAAAGTAAAGAAAAATAGAAATGATGCAGAATTTCACTAAGCAAAATGATAGGGATATGACGATTGATACATTGCATTTTGCTGTTTTCAAATTAGTAGCGCATATTACCCAACATCAGCATGCAAAATTGGTATTAAATAAATAAATAGGAGAAAGAAAAAAAATTAAGCCATGACTGATCTTTTCAATAGACCAGCAGAAAAATCAACAGAACTTGATCAGTAGTACAATCATCTTTTTTTGGAAACAACAGTTAGTGTTTAAAATTGTTTCTTTGACCAACTCTGTAAGCCAATATGTATAATATGAGCAACTACATTAAGGACAGCAGTGTACAATAAAACAACCATGGTTCAATACTTTTCATCTTGTTCTTTTAAATGTGTATCGCCCCTAATGTCTCATCTATTATTTTTATACTCTCTTTAAAATAAATTTAAAAAAATAAAAAGTAAAAAGGACAAGGAAAAAGATTAAGGTTTAGTGAAAGGAAGAGTCAGTGTTTAATTCCTTGATCAGTCTTGCATACCTATATCTGTTAACCTGAGCAATGTGTTTGATCATAGCAATACATAACAACCATTGCTAATTCTCTGTTCTTGTTTTGAAATTCTGTGTCCATTTTTATTGCTCCATGTTGCTTTGTTTCTGTCTCGGTTCTTGTTAATTGTTTTTGTTTTTCATCTCTAAAACAAATAGGTCTTCCTGTGAGCGGCCTGAAGTGACCTGTGAAAATGGTTTGCTGCTCTCTTGACCCAGAAGACCCCACAAAATCGTGCAAATCAAGAGGCTCAAATCTTCGAGTTCACATTAAGAATACTCATGAAACTGCCAGGCCATCCAGGGTATGCACATCCGAGAGGCCACCAAGTATCTGAAGGATGCCACACTCAAGAAGCAAAGAGTACCATTCCAGGGTTACAAGGGTGGAGTTGGTAGGTGCGCCCAGGCCAAACAGTGGGGCTGGTTGCAGGGTCGGTGGTCCAAAACGAGTGCTGAATTGTTGCTGCACATGCTTAAAAATACAGAGTAATGCTGAGCTTAAGAGTTTAGATGCAGATCCTCTGGTTATTAAACATATCCAGATGAATGAAGCACCCAAGATGCCCAGCCGCAGTTATAAAGCTCATGGCCAGATTAACCCACTCATGAGCTCCCCTGCCGTGCTGAGCTGATCCTTACTGAAAGGGAACAAACTGTTCCTAAACCAGAGGAGGAAGCTGCACAGAAGAAAAAGATGTCCCAGAAGAAACTGAAGAAACAAAAACTTAAGTCATGGGAATAAATTAAGCATAAAACAAATGTAAATAAAAGCAAATAAATAAATAAACATTAAAAAATGGGCCAGCAGACAGCAGTACAATTATCCAAGCTATGCTGTGCGTATCATTCTTCCCCTTCCTTCTTTCTTTTCTCCGTTCCTCATTCCTTCTGGCTCTGGCTTCTAGTTGTCCCTTCCCCTTCGAATGGTTTCTTTCCCTAGCATTGTATGCCTCCCTAGTATAAGAACCTGAAAGAGTAAAGAAAATCTGAAAGGTACAATAGATATAAGGTTTTTTTTTTTTTCTCAGAAATTTTTTTATTTTTTATTTATTTTTTGTCTTTTTGAGACAGGGTCTTACTATGCAGTTCAGGAAGGCCTTAAGCTCACTTTGTAGCTCAGGCTAGTCTTGAACTCACAGCAATCCTCCTGCCTCAGCCTCCCAAGTGCTGGGATTACAGGCATGCGCCACCACACCCAGCTAGAAATTTGACTTTTAAATGGGGGTAAAATTATCAGAGCTTTTAAAAGGTCTTTAACAAGGTATCTTGGGAGCTCAATTAAAAAACAGTAATATGCTAAACAAGTTTCAGCGCGGCTTCAGAAATCTTTATATGGCGATTTGGAAGGACGATCCTGGATGAGAAGTGTTATTCCTTGTGTATGTCATGTCTACAAGCCTCTCAGTTGTCATAATTGTCTCTGTAATTCCCTCCTGAATATCGATCATAGCCTCCCTGGCTTTTGCCACTATAGTCTCTGGATCGCCCATAACCATATCCATATCCTCCAGGTCAACTGTCATACCTGCCACTCCCATAGCCTTGGTCCCCACCACCTCTAGAGTAGCTGCGTCCACGTCCATGGGCCCCAAAAGCACCCCCTCCTCTGGTGCCCTGGGCAGAGTTGCCTGCATGGTCCACACGGATCTGGCGACCATCCAGGGACTCTCCATTCATGGCTCTCATGGCATCTGAGGCATGCTCTGGATTGGTAAAGGTGATGAAGCCAAAACCCCGGGATCGCTGAGTTTCCCGGTCCTTGACAACCACCACCTCAGAAATAGGCCCAAAGCTGCTGAAGTGGTCTTCCAGTGCCTTCTCATCTGTATTGAAATTGAGCCCACCTACAAAGAGCTTCCCTTCTTCAGAAGACATGGCAGTGAATTCAAATCCTGCTGGGAATCAGAAAGTAATAAGGAACCACGGAGGGGAAACACTGAAGAACAAGGAGAACCAAGGTTTTCAACCTTACGAACACTAGCTAAGTCTCCACAAGTGGCAAGAATTCAGGTCCATGAATCTTTGCGGGATAGTCCTTATTATGCGCCATAGTCTCTAAATCTATGTTTTATTTAGTATTACCCATTTCTGTACATTATAAAAGGGAAACAATATGAATTTTTAAATTTCGAGTCAAGGTCTTCACATATAATTCAGGCTGGCCTTGAAGTCACTTTGTAGCCTGGGGAGCCCCAAATTTGTAGTAATCATCCTGCCTCTGCCTCTTGAGTGCAGGGATTATAGGTGTGTGCCACCAAACCTAGAGACAATTTGTATGCTTTCATAGTCTGCTTCTTTTGCCCACCTTTAAGACTTACCCATGTATCCTATGACCACAGATGATAAATATGCAGTGACTGTACGTTTGGGTGGTTTCAAGCTTGGGTCTACAATGAGCTCTGCTGTGATTCACACTGTCGTTCAAGTACACACGTGCACACATTTCTCCATGGAACACATGCTAGTAGAATTGCTCAGGCAACAGGCACACGTCCTACCAATTTCCGGCACAAAATGGATTTCCACAGTGATTACTCAAATTCATATCCCATCAACAGTGTGTAAAAATTCCTATCATTCCACATTCCCAGTGATGTGGTTGCCAAAATTTTTACCTTTTGTCAGCCTGGTGGGTAAGCAATGATTTGATCTTCTGATTTAAATTTTTTGACTTTTTTCCTGTTAATAATTATACTATAGGGGCTGACCAAATAACTCAGTGGATTAAAGTGTGTGCAAGCAGGCGCAGGGGCTAGGAGTTCAATCCCCAGGCCTACTGTGCCAGCCCTGCCTCCAGGGTACACTGAGAGGGCAACTGAGACTGGGAACGGTGGCATGGGCCTATAATCTCAGCTCTTGGGAGGCTGTAAACAGATAGATCACTGAGTCTGATCTAGTCATGAGACCCTGAACATCCTGTAGACCCTTCCCTAAAATATACAAAAAGAAAATAATAATAATATTTATATTTATTATTATTATTATTATTATTATTATTATACTGAGGTTGGCAATGGTCGCACCTGCCTGTAATCCCAGCACTCAGGAGGCTGAGACAGGGGGACTGCAGTGAGTTAGAGACTAGCCTGAACTGCAATAGTGAGGCCCTGTTTCAAAACTTGAAAAGAAATTAGACTGGGCATTATTGTTTCTTTGTAAAGGCACCATTAAAATATTTAGTTGCTATTTTAATTATATTGTTTCTCCCTATCAGTTGTAAGAGGCTTTTATGTCATCCAGATATAATTTTTTATCAATTATAGCTTCAAATATTTCCTTTAAGTCTGTGGGTTATTTTATTTTATTTTTCTATCATCAGCTTATTGAGGAACAGAAGCTTTTTAATGTAATCTATCTTAATTTATCAATTTAATCATTTATGGTCACTGCTTCATGTTTAAGAACAGTTTTCTCATACTGAGCTTAAAAAGATTTATATTGCCTTCTAAAAGCATTCCAATTCTGCTTGTCACATTTGGGTCAATAATCCACCTAGAATTAAATCTTGGTGTGGTGCCATGTAGGGGTTCAATTTCATTTTATTTTTTTATGGATGTTCAATTGATCCTGTATTATTTATTAAACAGACCAATTCTTCAGAGCCAAGCTCTTCGTAAATCAAATGGCTATAAACTCAAGATTCTGGTTCTGAATTTTCTACCCTATTCCTTTGTTCAAGTTCCTTCCCGTTATAATAATGTCAAGCGATCAGAAAGACCACATTGTGCGGTAAGTAATAATCTTTAATAGTAACAATAAGACCTATCCTATTCTACAAAGTAGGCTTGGCTGCTCTTAGCCCTTGCTTTTTCAATAAATTTTAGAATTATATTGTTGATATAGACATAACTTATATTGAATCTATAGGTCAGTTTGGGGGACATTGAAGTTTTCACACTTTTAAGAGTTTTAATAGTTGTTAGTATCATGATGTAGGAGACATTTCCTGGTCCTCGTTTCTGTCCAAGAAACCAATATTTGTAGTCCCAAAGTCACGTTATTGGAATCCCATCAAGTTGATTCCAATCTACCACTTTCCATGCAACCCACGGTGAAAATGAGGACACTAAATTATATTTTTAATCATCAGGGAGTCGAGGGGCTCTAAGTCCTGCCATGACATGGCTTTCTGGAACCAAGAGAGCGACCCAGGGCCTCACCTGGTTTTTATTCAGTGGGGGAGTGGCTTGAGGATTGACTGAGAATTGTGGGAAGTAGGTGACTACTGTGAGCTGAGCTAGGTGGGGGGCCTACATTTACCTCTGCCATATGCAGAGAGGATATGCAG
>PVKA01025962.1:0-32320 GCA_004027165.1 Ctenomys sociabilis
TTTTTTGGCGGAACTGGGGATTGAACTTCAGTGCTTGCCAGGGAAGCACTTATTCCACTGAGCCATCTCCCTGGCCCCTTGTTCTAACTTTTTAAAAGCAAGAAGATATTGGTATCATAAAAATTGGCTTATTAATAATTAAGGCATTTTATATATATAATATCTTGAGTATATATAAAAAATTTAATATTTATTATATGATATTTTAAATTTTGAAACTCTTCAACATAGGAAAATAGCTGCACACATATAGATGTTTTTCTTTTTTTATGAAACACAAAAAAAAATCCATGATTGGTCTCTCTGGTTCCTAATAATAAGTTCGGTCATATTTCCTCGCACAGTATAAATTATATTCTAGTTCAAGATTGAATTAAGACCCAGTAGTTCTTAAACAATGTTACTAAATAACCATAAGCCCCAAATACAGCAAAGGTGAACAGTCTTCATAGTGCATTTCCACCTGACTGAAGTTGAAGTTGCTCCTTTTGGATATTTTTCCACTTCAATGTGAAGTAGATTGTTAGGATTTCATTAATGGTTTCATTATGTGGATTTTTAAAAGAAAAGGATTGTTTTGATTTCTTCCACAGTTCAGAGTTGGAAATCATACAATCCAAGGACGTTTTTAAATAACCAAATGTTCTTTAGTAGATGAAATCTCTCAATGCAACTGCAATAAATAATCACTGCATCCTTAACTATATTACCAGTATATATATATCCCGGAACCAAAGTTAGATGGTTTCTTGTTCCCACAATTTACTTAACTATTGTTTTAAAATCTGAGTATTCTTATCATTTATAATTTCTGTTTTGGATGACAGTTCTGACCACTACCTTTTTATTACTGCTTGAAGCCAGTTTAAACAACTATTATATATATTTCAAATTTAAGTAATGAGTTTACTAGAGGCAATAAATCTACACAGTAGCCAAGTGAGATGCACTGTTTTTCTTCCTGTAAACTATTGGTGAGCATAGGAAGGCCACAACTCCAAGGACTTCTATTCTCACTAAATAAGATAGCAGTTCACTTATACTTCTCTTTCTCCAGAAAGTTAAAGCTACATTCAATCTCAAATTCCTGCTGAACAAAACTTGGGCCATTGTTTCATAGACATGAGAAACCTCAGAGAAAAACCCACTATATTTTAATGAAGGGTTTTCTGTCTGTGAAGAACTAGTATCACTGGAGTTAACCACCTATGTCCAACTATCGCGGTGTAATTTTTCAGGCAGGTGGCTGTACAAGCCAGCTCATTTTCTTTATTTGCTATGTCACAGCCCCCACTTCTAGGGGACTTCTTTTTCCTATTTATGTACACAGTCAACTGTTTTAGAGATTTCTTAACCTCCTTCATGTTCTTTTTTTTTTTTTCCCGGAATCCAGGATTGAACTCAGGCCCTTGTGCTTGCCAGGGAAGCGCTTATTCTATCGAGCCGTCTCCTTGGCCCCTCCTTCATGTTCTTATCAGTGAAATTAGAGATCCTTTTTCTAGGAAGATCAGTGGAATAACCCTCAATATTATTACAAAAATTCTGTTTTTTTTAATGCATGGTTTTCAGATGCCATAATTTCTTTAACTACCAGCACCTCATTGTTACCGCACTGCCTCAGCCCAGCCTGGGCGCTGACAAAAGGCACCCAGAAGCCTAGAACATCCCTCAGCTCCCAGGCCAGCCCCCAAACTCAGCCATTCAAACACAGCTGCACTTGTGGCCCATATTTATATTCTTTAAACAATGGACAGAATAGCATAAACACTCACTATTAACAAACTCATTATGCTGGGTACTCAGAGGACATGAAAATCAATGCGTAAATTCCTGCCATCTCAAGGATTTGATAATCCAGAATAGAAGAAGGCTATGTCAGGATAGTTATCACAAGGCGCCTGTGATATGTGCAAAAGGAGGCAAATGACAATGGGCTTGAGATACCTGAGAAAGAGACTGACAGACTGATAAAGTTAAGAAAGCTTCAAATGGACAATGGTATTTGATGAACTTGGACTTTGAGACAAAGAGGGGACTTCAGCAATGTGAAAGGACATGGTACAGCCTATTAAAGCTTAGCAAAAGCTTTGCTGCAAAGGTTGGAAGATTTGGGTTTAGAATGAGATTGGGTTCAGATGGTAGAAAGCTCTGGTGATGAACATTCTGAAATAAGAATTTGGAAAAAAGCAGTCATACTCTAGTGGATCTGAAGGTCTGAAACTTGTGAATGAATTATGTTAACCAATAACCTATCTTTGATTTTTCTACCTAATAAAAAATAATAAATACTGTCCATCATTTATCCACTATATTCTTTAAGTATAGAAAAGCTAAGAACTCAGAAGCATCAGCATTTTACCAACTTGAACCATGAGAATGTATTTCCACTAAGTTCCAGGAGAATGAAGAGAGGATCAGAGAAGAGGTTATTAAAAATGTTGTGGAATCAGGTTAGTTAGTGACACTATAACTAGTTCACTAGTTTGAGATTACAACTTGTGACCCAAGAGATTAAATTCAGGCAGGGAGAAATATCCACACCAGCAGCAAAGAAAAAATTGGATGGGTGTGGCTGGCCAAACTGTGCTTGAGCTGTGGTAAATACATTTCTTATTTAAGATTTTCTCTTTTTTTGCACCTGTGATTGAACTCAGGACCTTGAGCTTGCCAGGCCAGAGCTTAAACCACAGGCAAACACATTCCTGATGGCTGCATGCACAAGCAAACCCACGAAGCCTGACCCAAGTGTCTTCACCATCACAATCAAAGAGCAGGGGCCAGGACAGGGACAAGTTTTATGATTCAAGGCACCAAGTGATGCCTCTAAATCATGTAAATTAAATGTATCAAGTAGACACAAAAATACCTTTCAATACTCTTGGAAGGAAACAAAACCGTAATACTGTATAATTTTTTTTTTTTTTTTGGTGGAACCAGGGATTGAACTCAGGCCCTTGTGCTTGCCAGGGAAGCACTTATTCCACTGAGCCATCTCCCCCAGTCTATAATGGTATTTTAATAAAAAATTAAATATTATACAATATTTAAATAAAAGTTTTATTTAAAATAGTTTTAATCAAATTTAAAGGTGTACTTTTATTTCTATGTATACTAATGTTCTTTAGTGGAGGCAACTTTCAGTGAAGTGAGCTGGTTGATTCAGACCAAGAGAAACAATCTCCAGATTTATGAGCTTCATGAGGACAGAGACCATGACTGTTTTGCTCACTGCTGAATTTGCAGGGTCTACCATGCCTGGCATGTGATGGTTACTCACAAATTATTCACTGACTGAAGAGGTCTAGTCTCCACCCTTGCAAGTTAAAAATTTCATCTAAAAAGTTAATTAAGATATTATTGAACTCAATTCGCCTCTACATGCCTTCCCCATCATATCTCTTCTGTTAGCTACTGGCACCAAAGAGGAAGAGAAGGAGGAATAGAAAACTATAACTGGTGAGAAAAGACTTAAGAACTCTCTCCTCGTCAAGATGTCTATTGGTGTGCCAATTAAAGTCCTGCATGAGGCCGAGGGCCACATTGTGACATGTGAGACCAATACTGGTGAAGCATATCGGGGGAAGCTCACTGAAGCGGAGGACAGCACTAATTGCCAGATGTCCAACATCATAGTCATGTGCACAGATGACTGAGTGGCACAGCTGGAGCAGATATACATCCACAACAGCAAGACATGCTTTCTGATTTTGCCTGACATGCTGAAAAATGCACCCATGTTAAAGAGAATGAAAAATAAAAACTAGGCTCAGGAGCTGGCCAGGGAAAAGCTGCTATTCTGAAGCCCCAAGTGGCTGCAAGACGAAGAAGACATGGAATGGGATGTGAAAACATCCTCCAGAAATAAAGATAACTTTCATGTTGAACAGAACTGTCCTTACATTTTTTTATTTAAGATATCTTGAGTTCATGGGAGACAGGCATTTGTGTGTATATATTAGATTTTCTTTGTCATCTTTCTCTCTAGATCCTAGGAAATGTTAAGCTAAATAAATCTAGTTATTCTGGTTTAAAAAAAAATATTACTGAACTCTTACTTGGGTAATGCAGAACTGGCTAAATACCAACCAAACTCAATGAAGACAAACTAGAGTTTTCTTCCTCATTTCTAAAGGACCTCTACTGTTCCTTTCACCCAGCATTATCCTTTTCTAACAATAGAGCACCTGGGAGACAGAATTCCAGAAGACCCAAACAGTGTCTGGCACTTAAAATGAAATAGGAAATAGAAAATTTTTTTGAGTTTCGTTTTTTTAGGTAATTTTAGACACTTGGAAAAGTTACAAAAACAGTTGAAAGAATTTCTATACATCCATGACCCAACTTCCCCTAATGTTAGCATCTATGTAACCATAGTACATTGAACAGAACCAGAACACTAACATTGTTACCATACTATGACCTAAATCAAAGCCTCATTGGTATTGTACCTTTTTCTACAATGTTCTTTTTCTGTTCCAGAATCCTATCTAGGATCACCACCATATTTAGTTGTCCATTTCTCCGTAATCTCCTGCAGCCTCTAACTCTTCAGTATCCCCTTGTCATTTATATCCTTGACCCTTTTTTTGAGAGTGTTAGTCATTTTTTTGACTATCCTTTAATTTATATTTGATATCCTCTTATATACTAAAGTTAGGCAGATTTAGCAAAAATATTATAGAAATTAGATTGTACATATTTTAGAGTTCATTATATTGCCATGTTTTATATGTGACATCGGCTGGTTAAGGTATTTTTTTCTACCAGAAAGTTACTACTTTTGCTTTCATAGTAAATAAATATAAAGAAGTAGCATATTCAATATTATGAAAATTTTGTAAAAGATTTGATTTTTAAAAAATTATTTTTATTATTTTTACATTTTGAACCAGGTCTCACTAGCCTTGAATTCATTATTTAGCCCATGGTGGCAGTGAACTTGAAGGGATCTTCTTTGCCTCAGTCTCTGGAGCACTGTGATTACGGACGTGTACCACCACATGCAGAGATATTTCTTTCTTTTTGTATTTTAGGGTAGGGTCTACAGGGTGTTTGGGGTCTCACTACTAGATCAGATTCATAGTGATCCACCTGTTTACAGCCTCCCAAGAGCTGAGATTACAGGCCCATGCCACCATACCCACTCTCAATTGCTATCTCAGCATACCCCCAGGGGTGAAGCAGGCATGGCAGGCCCTGGGATCAAACCTCCAGCCCCTGTGCCTGCGTACAGGCACTTTAATCCACTGAGCTATTTAAGATTTCTTAAAGAACTACTGTCACCCTCACTCAGAAGCCTGTTCCCTCTCTTTAAAAAGCCCAAATAATTAAGTGTTATTACTTTTCCTCTCTTTTTGCCATACAAGTATATTACTTATTATTTAATTCATTCAGTGAGTTTTACTTTACTTCTGCTTACAAAAATAACACAACCTCATCATTTAAAACACCAAGTCATTGGGCTAGGGTGACAGTTCAGTGGTCTAAGTGCCTGCATGGCAAGTGTAAGGACCTGGCACCACATGCCATACTGGCCTCAGAACCCTGGGCGTGCTATGCCAGCCACTGAAACCAGGCATGGTGGCACATTCCTGTAATCCCAGCACTGGGGAGACTGAGACAGGAGGATCACTATGAGTCTAAGCTATGTAGCGAGACCCTGTACCAGACAGACAGACAGACAGAGATAGATTAGATAGAGAGATGATAGATAGATAGATAGATAGATAGATAGATAGATAGATAGATAGATAGATAGATAGATAGATAAAAAGAATTGAAGAACCACTCAGTCTGGAATTCTCATGACTTCACCTCAGACATTGGCACTATATACTGTTTAATGCATATTACATCTAAATTTGTTTTCTACTCTTAGTAGCACTGGAGTCAGATACCATGGACTTAAATCCCAGTCCATCACAGACTTCAAACAAGTACTTAACTTTGTGAGTAATTTTTTCCTTTGGCGGGGAGACCAGTGACATTTTGCACCTCTGATCTATAAACTGAGACTAGGAAAATCCACAATATATAATATATAACATGTCACATTTTGCATACAACCAAAGGAACTCACAATTTTAAGGCCCCAATTCTTATTACCTTTGATTCACAAAATCCAATTTTGGTAATCTATCGTATATCATAATTGTACATTCAAACATGTACCAAGATGCTTCATGTAGTGTTAGTAAGAAATTGGGACTAAGTTAAATATCCACCAAAGGATAATATGGTCATTCTACACTAGGGAAAACCCTTCAGATATGAAGTATACAGAATTTAATAGATATACTTGCATGCACACAGCAAGATGTCTATAATATAACATTAAATATAACAGGATTGTTTTTTTCTTTTTTGGAGGATTGAACTCAGACCCTTACACTTACCAAGGGAGCATTTATTGTACTGAGCCATCTCCCAGGCTCCTGCAACAGGATTTTGTATGATCCCATTTGGGGCAAGATATGGGATGCAGAGAGGGGAAAAGAAAAAGAAAAAGAGAAAAAATGTTTAAGAAAAGGAATTAAGGAAAGGGAGAGAAAAAATATCTAGAAAGTTTCATAATAAATCCAACATTAATCTGAAGAACAGGATTATCAACTGAGATTATTTAGTCTATAAATATTATACAATTTTAAAGTAATTTACTTCAAAACGCCAATAAAATAAAAGAGAACCTCGTCACAGGTAACTTTTCAGTGTTGTTTTTATGAGAAAGGGTCTCAGTATGTATTCCAGTCTGGCCTCAAATTCATGATAATCCTTCTGCCTCTGCCTCCCACATGCTAGGATTATAGGTGTGCACCACTACACCCGGCTCAGTTAACTCTGAGTGAATTATAGATTGGAAATTGTTCATAAGGGACAAAAAATAAAATCAAAGATAAAAGAAGGACTAAACTAATAAGGATTTGGTCCTGAATGGAAATGGTGGTAGCTCAAGATAAATGACACATAATCAAAAATATTAAATAAAAATAATTTTAACATACCTAGAAAAAAATCATTTGGCAACTCATTCCTAATGAAAGTACTAGAACAAAACAGAATAACAGGTACATAGGTAAGATGATATAATTCACCTCTTCTAAGCCAAATGTCAAAAAAGGGAACTGGATTAGCATTCACCTTCACTATTTTTGAAGTTGTGGTCAAGGCAACAAAACAAATGAAAGAAGCCACATATGTTGCATGGGAAGTTAAAACTATATGTCCATGAGGTGATCAGATAACTATAGTAGCAAAACTAAAAGTTTTTGGAAGAGTTATTCTCAAAGTATAAATAAAAATTTTATGGCCAGTTTTTTAAGGAATATCAATTGTACACCTGGGAAGATCAGACCACACACTGGACATGTGCAACTCCAGGACCATATCTGGATCAAAGTTAAAATTACTCATTTCTAAGCTCTTAAAAATCTCAAATAAATACTATTTAGAGGTTACAGGATTTATCTACTTGTAGTAAGTAAAGTTCTAAGGGTCTGTAAATTTATGATTTGTTTATATGGTCCAGAGGATGTTCAGAAAGAGGTCATCTCCCCTACTATTTATCCTTAGAACAACAAACTACATAGAAAGATGTCCATGATATACTATTAAATGTACCAGTTTCAGGATTTTGTATGAAAGTATATTTTACAAAATATAGGGTAGGGAGAGGGGTGAAAGAAAAAGAAAAAGAAAATATTTAAGAGAGAAAATGAATGAGAGAGCTAACAGTATTGAAACAACACGCTAGATACTCCGTGTCTAAGTACTTTATGCACAGTGGCTCATTTAACACTCTCAGTTCTCATTCAGGATTACTGCTTTCAGTTTACAGATGAGAAAATGAGATACACAGAAGCTCAGTCACTATTTTCTTTCTGTCCCTTCCTTTCCCTCTCTCCCTCCTTCTCCTCTTCTTCATTTCCTATCTTTCTCCTGGTACTGGATCTTAGCCTACTAGGCACTAAGCTACATTCCTAGCCCACCATTCTTTCTTGCTTACTTCCTTTTTATATTTTTTAAAAGAGAAGATAAAATAGTAATAAAAATTAGAAATGCTATAGAATTTCACTAAACAAACAATATGAATTCAACAGTATTTGCTGTATTGCATAGTGTTATCTTCAACTTAGTTCAGACTATCAAATATATGCATACAAAATTGGGAAAAGAAAAAAGTTATAAGAAATTAAGAAGAAAGAGGAAAGAATGAAAAAAAAACCAAAAATCAAGCATTAACTCTTCCTTTCCATACCAACAAAAATCACCATTTGTCCAAGCCATCCTGAATATATACATAGATGTATCTCTTTTCCCCACGCCCTCTCCTGTCCTCCTGCTCATCTCAGAAATTCTTTCCTTTTGAACAAATTTATTCCCTTTCCATAGTATCTATTGTACCCTTCAGATTTTATTTACTTTTTAGATTGTCACACTAGAGAACAACATGATGTTTGCTTGCTTCCTTTCTTCCTTTGTTCCCCTCCTCTTCCCCTCTGTCTTCCTTTCTCTCTCTCTCTCCATTCCTTTCTCCCCCCTCCCTCTCCTCCTTTTTCTTCTCTTCCTTTCTCCCCCTCACCTCTCTGTCTCTTATAGTGTCTCACTAAATTGTCTAGGCCTTCCTCAGCCTCTTAAGTAGTGTAGCAGGGATTACAGGTGTACACCATTATACCCAGTTTAGAGCCCATGCAAAAAACCACACCTTCTTATCAGAGAATGAGCAAAGTGTAACCTGGAGAAATGACACAACCTGTGAATTACAGTTCTGGAAGAAGTTGGGCAAAAGATTCAAATGATAAATTCATTCATTCTCATTTATATTCATATTCTCTCTCTTTCACTCTTGCTCTTGTTCTCTCTGTGTGTGTATGTATGTGTGTGTCCATATCTATCTGTTTCTGTCTCTGTCTGTCCCCTACCCCAAATATAAAAACCTTCCAGAAAGGGCGCCCAGGGTCTCATACACACGGTGATTAACAATCAAAGGTCACTAATGTGTATGGGAGTGAAAAGGAGAGGGAGATGAAGAGAAAAGAACAAGTAATTAAGTTATACAAGTAGATTACATGAAACGAAATCCAGTAGAGCTACTTTACTTTTTAATAACAAAAATCTAGATACAAGACAATCAATTTAATATATAAACCTTAAATTAAAAAATGTATGAGCCAAACAGAATACCTCAAGCTGTCATTTGTGAACAAACAAAAATGAGGCCACCTCTACCTCCTAGATCAAATGTGTCGTGGCTGGATTTAGTATGTTCTCCAAAAGGCTGTGTTAAAGGCTTGATTTCCAAGGTAGCAATGTTCAGAAGTAGGGTGTAGATCACATGGACACTAACTCAATCAATACATTAGTCTACTGATGAGTTCATAGCTAAATGGGCTGTAACAAGACATGAATTAAAGCAGGTCAGGAGAGAAGGGCATGCCTTTAAGGGTATGTCTTCATACCCTTCAATATGGCCTCGTCCATATTCTTTCTTCACCACAAAGTGAGCAGCTTTGCTCTGCCATGCCATTCACTCCAGGCCCAGATATAATGAAGCCAGCTTATACTAGACTGAAACCTCTGAAATCTGAACCAAAATAAATCTCTCCTCCTTTAAGGTGTTTATATCAGGTATTTTATCACAATTATAAAAAGCTTGCGAAGGTTTTTTCTTCCCTTTCCTACCACAAAACTGCATCTAAGGCTGCAGTGCATTTATATTTCCTCATCTCCTGACTCTAGTATAGGCTGACTTGGATCCTCTATGGGACTGAGCATGCTCATGTTGCCATTAGTTATTCAGACACACTTGATGTTTTCTAACTGAGAAACAAGTGCTTAGATTCTCTTTATCTTAACAATCTCTTTTCTTTATCATACTGATCTGAGTGTGTACATTCTGCTGACCACTGCTCCTTCCCTACCGATTTTCGGTTTCTCCTTTCAGAAAACTCATGAATTGGAAAAAAATTTAGCCAACTGTACCTCTGAAAAAGGATTTTTATCTAGAACATACTAAGAATTAAAAAAGTAAGGCTCCCAAAATTCAAAGACCCAATAAAAAAAATGGGCATTTGAGATGAATAAATATTTCTCGGATGAAGAATACAAATGGCAAATAAATATATGAGAAAAATGTTCAACATCACTGGTCATTCAAGAAATGCAGGGCTGGAGCCGGGGAGATAGCTCTGTAGAATAAACGCCTGCCTGGCAAGCTCAAGGACTTGAGCTCAATCCCCAGTTCTACCAAAAAAGAAAGAAAGAAATGCAGGGCTAGGGAGACAGCTAGGCAAGTTAAGTGCATGCCTGGACCCAGATTTGATCCCCAGCACTGTATGCTGTGCCAACCACAGAAACCGGGTGTGGAGGCACACACCTGTAATCCCAGCGCTGGAGTGGTTAAGATAGTAGGATCACTATGAGTCGGAGCTATGTAGCAACACTCTATACCAAACGAACAAACAAATGATTTAAAAAGAAAAATATTTTTTAAAAATGCAAACTAAAGCAGTACTGAGATTCCATCGCACCTGAGAAAGAATGACTATCATTAAGAAGTCAACCAATAACAAATACTGGAGGGGCTATAGGGATAAAACCTTCACTGTTGATGGGAATGCAGACTGATAAAAGCCAATGCTAAACAAAAGAAACAAAGCTAGAATCATCACAATACCTGACTTCTAATTATACTACAAAGCAATAGTAATAAAAATAGCACTGTACAGACGTAAAAATAGACACACAGACCAACAGAATAGAATTAAGGACACAGAAACAAATTGGTGTAACTAAGTAATTCTTGACAAGCAATCCAAAAATATATATGGGAGAAAAGACAGACTCTTTAATAAACGATGCCAGTACAACTAGATGCTTTCTTTCTTTTGCTTAGGATTAGTTTACCTAGGTGGAGTCCATTGTGTTTTCATATGAATTTTGAATGTTTTTTTGTTTTGTTCTGTGAAGAATGTCATAGGAATTTTTATGGGAGTATATTTATTTGATTTTTTAAAAAAGATTTTGGCCTACCTAGGTACTTCAATTTTGTCAAAAATTTTGCATTGAATCTGTAGATCAATTTTGGTTAATACAGCCACTTTAAGCAGGTTGTCCTCTCTCACACTATACAAAAATCAATTCAAAATAGATCAAAGACCTAAGTGCAATACCTAACTTTGAAACTGCTACAAGAAAATAAAGGGAAAACTAAGCCACAGGCATAGGCAAACACTTCCTGAACAGGATTCCAAAAGTATAATAAATAATAGCAAGAAGCAAAAATTGGACTACATCAAACAAAAGTTTCTGCACAGCAAGAGAAACAACTGATAGAGTGAAGAATCAACCTACAGAATGAAAGAAATTCTTGTCAGCTACTCTTCTGACAGAGGATTAATATCTAGAACATATAAGGAAAAAAACCTTAACACTAAAATATCAAGCAGCCCAATTAATAAATGGGTAAATGAACTGAACAGATACTTCTCAAAAGAAGTACAAATGACCAATCTGTGTATGAAAAAAGACCAATATGCATATGAAAAAATGGTCAATATCTTTAGACATCAGGGAAATGAAAATCAAAATTATATTTAGATTCTATGTCATTCCAGTCAGAATAACTATCATCAAGAATATAATAAATGATAAATGCTGAGTGAGGGGCTGCCAGTGGAAATGTAAATTTAGAATAGAGCCTATGGAAATCAGAATGGGGTCCCTCAAAAGATCAAAAGTAGAAATGCCCCATGACCCTGGGAGCAAGGATGGTATACATTTAAAGGAATTAAAGTCAGTATGTGACAAAAAAATATGTTGAATGTTTAAAGTTGTAAAAGTTTATCATAGTAAAAAATATACTGCCATTGATCTATCACAAAATAATCCCCTAATTTGAGCATTTATCCCATTATTTTTACCATTTTCATAAGAGTTCTGGAAGTCCTCTTTCATGCCTTTAGACACACCATTATGGCTGCCTTGGGGTCTTAAATTGGTTCAAAAATATTTACTTTTAATGGTAAATGTCTGTAAGATACAGCCAGAAGTCACATGGTAACATATAATTTTGTCAGTTATAGTTAAAAGGGAAAACAAATAAGCGATATATACATAAAGGCAGAGATAACACATTTTATGTACTATAGACTTACAAACCCCAAATAAGTCATTTAAATGGTTATAATGAATTTAAGGTGGCTAGAGTCACTACTAATCTAGAAAAGTAAATCATATTCCTGGTCCCCAAACATGAGCATACAAGAAAATCATTGGGAAAGCTTTTCAAAACAGTGATTCCCATAATTCACCCCAGAAAATGATTTCAATATGTAACAAAGTAGAGATATCCATTATATATTTAATTATTTAAACAACCATAAATGCAATACAAAAGTATAAGCAAATAATATCTGCAAATGGGAAAAGAAAGGCTGCTATAAGGAAACAGGAGTGTGCAAGAGGAAACTTAACTAGAGATACAGTTAGCTACTGTGTAAATATACCCATTCCATTTCAGTTTAGAGTGAGCAGGCAGTTAATATTCAAGCCAGCAGAGGCACATGACCCATGGCCACAATAGATTGATGGCAATGAGAACCCCTGTCCAAGTGCTGTTGAGTCTCTACCCAAATGCATGAGGATTTAATAGACCCTGAAGTACTATGGAATTAATTGCATGCCTATATGAAGCTATATGTGAGATTAATTCCTACAAAAGTAACTTCTGAGTTAAAGAGTATGTGCTTTTTTTCAGTGCTGGGAATCAAACCCAGAATCTCCCACATGCTAGCCACATTACTGAGAGCTACCTCTCAGTAGTACCTCCTTGGCCTTTAAAAGTGACAGATTAATTGTAAAAGTTCTTAAATATGAATTAGAAGTAACATGATGCATAGAATAATAAAAATATTGTTCTGCATAGATAAGAGTGAACCCACACACACACACACACTGCAACTCACAGTCATCAAATGAACACAACGACCTCATCCTACCAGACCCCTAACACAACAGGCATTTCTAGAGCTCCTGGTAATCTCTGACCTGATCATGGAAGGTCTCTTTCAAGTCATTCCCTATTTGAATCATTCTAACTCTTTGCTTGCTTCGTGACTCTTTTATCATCAAAAGTTTTTCCAGATATTTCATTCATTCATTCATTCATTCATTCATTCATTTTTCGTGGAACCAGGAATTGAACTTAAGACTCTTTCACTTGCCAGGGAAGCACTTATTCTACTGAGCCACCTCCCTGGCCCCTTAATATCTTATGTCTGGTTTTTTCATCTAAATATCTGCTCTGCCAATTTATAAACCTGAAGCAGTCCTAAATCATATTCTAGATCAAAGCACTCTTTTGAGAATTGAATCTAGGAAGTGCTGAACTACATATATACCTCCCCTCCTTTAATTTTATTTAAGACAAGTTATCACTTAAGTTGCCTAGGCTGGCCTTGAACTTGCAATCTGTAGCCTAAACCTCTTAAATAGCTAGGATCATAGGCTTATAGCACTGTGCATGGCAAAGACCTATTTTTGACTATGGTTTTTAAGACCTCCCATTTATTAAACTTTAATGTACAACTTAATAATACTTCTTCCACAGTGTTTTTCTGCTATTTTCAATCCAATCATATCATCTCTAAATTTATATCATCTTACACAAATATGATTCATTCATTCATTTGTGCAACAAATACTTGCTGGGCATCTTCTATCTAGCACCATTTATATCCTGTGGATAAAGTTCTTGCCCTCTGAGAGCTCAGGAAGAAAAGGTATATGAGTGTAGAGGCAGGGTAGACAGGCAGCCAACCAAACAACTATATATGTACAGTAGTCAGATGCTGATAACTGGTGTGGAAAAAGTAAAGCAAAATGAAGTGATTCCAGAGTGTGATAATGTATAATTTTCATGAAAGCCATCATTGATAAGGTAATTTTTGGAACACAAAAAAGGAGGACAGAAAACAAGCATATTTCCAGCAGAAGAAGATTCCAGGCAAAGGAAGTACAAAATTAGAAGCATATTTTGACTGACAAGTCAATATAAGGGTAAGCAACAGAAAATGTGTTTCTTATGTTCTTTTTAGTTTAGAATACACAAGGCCACTGAATAGTTTTATTTAACTGTAATATTTAAAGAAGAATCAAGCAGGAAGTTATCATATATCCCAGAGTAATCCTGCTACAATCCATGACTGAAGTATATGAAAGAACTTTACTATCAACACTGCCAGGCAGCAAGTTCCAGAGATTTTAACTGTGAGAAAATTCACTGGGGGCTATGGAGGAGTAATGTCACCATGGAGCTGTGTAAGGATGCTATAGCATCTAACTTCCAGCCTCCTATACCATTTGCCTTCATTTCCTTCTCTTTCTTTCCAAAAGCTTTTGTTCAGAAAACCAAAGAAAGTTTCTTCACTTTATAAAGTAAAATAATATAAAAGATTTGCATTATTGGCAAAACATTACTGGCCAGATGTTATAGTACACACCTATAGTTCCAGCACTCTGAAAGCCTGAGGCAGGAGGATTGAAGGTTTGAGCCCAGCCTGTGCATTTTGGAAGACTATAAAAAGTCTGTTTTATAGTGTACTTTTATGAAAAATAAAAAATAAAAATGGCTGGAAATGTAGCTCAATACAAAGGCTTTGGGTTCACGTCTCAGTACTACACACACACACACACACACACACACACACACACACACACACAATATGATGATGGCATATCTATCTCATGAAGTGAACTCTGTTCTATCTAGCTAGAGTGACTGCTAATTTGCTTTATCTTCTATATTAAGTTATGGGTTTCCTGTTCCAGAAATACTACACATATTATAACTAGAGAATATGACTTAGGTAATTGGTATTGATACTTGTTCTCAAAGTATATGCTTTGCACTCAGACCAAAAGCAGATACTTGATCTAAACCTACATATCAGAAACACACATACAACTCTTCTTTGACAATACCCAATGGTCAACCCAAGGTACAGCAGATTCCTATCAAATGATTTAAGAAATCATCTAACTACATCTTCAGCATAGATTTTTAGATTAATTGAAAAATAATTATATCAGATTTCAGCAATAAAAACTGAAGAGAAAGTAAAAATCATTTTAAAGCAACATAAAGACTAAACTTAGCATTATAAAGTTACCATAAATGATATAGCAATAATGTAGTTAAAATTCAGAATCACATTACTTACCTGGAAAATATACTTTTCCTTTACTTCATTGTTTTCTCCTATTTCCCCCACCATTTATACAGCCCAATTCACATCTTCAAAAGGTCACTCAGGTCTACAGTTGCAGTGCAGTCCTAATTTAAAAAAATCACCATATCATCATTTCATGAAAAGAGAAAGTATATTCTAGAAAACTGAGTTGGCCCCTCAGTTTATCCTGATTAGCCTTCTTTCTTAATTCATTCTTATAACTATTAAAAAAAGGGTACATGGTGAGAATTTTAAAAAATCTCAAGATACAAACTGGTAGTGAATAATTATTTAAAAATTAGAAGAAACTAGAACATATTATTAATGGAACCAAAGTAAAGTGAATTCTGTGGGAAAATGGAAGATAATTCATCAAAATCTGTAATTTTAACACTTTTTATACCAATAAATTTCTATCCTTCCCTCCTAGCTAGATGTGAAGTGGCCTGGCAGAAATGATAAAATTAACTTATGTGTGGCCTTGGTATATTACAGACCTTGGAGCATTACAAAGGATCAGGCCTATGAACATCTGTGAAGGTAAACAGTTTGCCCCTCAAAAAAGAACATCCTTATAAGACAGAATCTGCTACACTGCTGGTAGAAATGTAAATTAGTATACCTGCTATAGAAATCAGTATGGAGGTTCCTTGACAACTAAAACTAAAAATACCATTTGACCCAACTATACCATTTTTGGTAAATATTTAAAAGTCAGTATATTATAGGGCAGCGATGGTAAACCTCAATGATAACAAATAGCCTGCTGCAGCATGCATGGCATAAGTTCACCAGTTCTGCCATAGAGATACCTGCACATCCATGTTTATAGCAGCACAACTTAATAGTAATCAAGATATAGAACCATTGTAGGTGTCCATTAACAAAAGAATGAATAAAGAAAATGTGATGCTACATAAATAGCCATCAAGTATTATTAGCCATCAAGAACAAAACTTGTCATTTGCAGGAAAATGGATGAAACTGGAGTTTACCATGTTAAGCAATAGAACTGAAGATCACTGTGTTGAGTTTGAAGTAAGCTAGAACAAGGAAGACAAATATGAAATGTTTTCCCTATTGGGATTTTTTAATTTATTTATTTATTTATTTATTTATTTATTTATTTATTTGGTACATGGTTTCACTATGCAGCTCAGACTCTCAGTGATCCTCCTGTCTTACCCTCCACAGCTCTGGGATTACAGGCATGCACCACCATGCCTAATTTCAGTGGCCAGCACGATGTACCTTAGGCGCCAGGGCCAGTTCAGTATGTTGTACCTGGGATCAAACCCAGGTCCTTACACTTGCCAGGGAGTCACTTAGACCACTGAGCTTTTAATCCCAACCCTATTGGGATTTTTTAAAAGTGGTATGAAAGTAGAGAGGAGATTATTGGGCCAGGCTCAAGCATCTGCCTGGCAAGCACAAGGTCCTCAGTTCAATCCTGTACCAAAAAAAAAAAAAAAAATGTGAGAGAGGGAAGTCGGGAATGGATATGATCAAAATATGTTGTAAATGCATATATGAGAATACCATATTGAATTCCAATATTTTGTAAAATCAATACACACTAAATAAAATACATCTTAAAAAGCATCCTTGCCAATGTAGTTAGTAGTTATCACTCTCATCTCACATCTGTAGCACATATTTATTCCTTATACTGTGTGTCAATACCTATCCTTTTCATTAATCCTTATAATAAGTCTACTGGACACATTCTATTATTCTAATCACTCAGAGGAGGAAAATGAAAGTTAAATAAATTACCCAAAGAAATGTACTATATGCTACAGTTCTTTTCACAGGCAAGAGTCCCTGAGCAAATACTATTTTATGGTAAGGTAAAGTTTTATCCATCCTTTTCATTTTCTTTTACTATTGTCTTGGTATATCTAGCTAAAATAGCTCAATAGCTAGTTAATTCTTGTTGGAATTTTTCTTACCTCAGAATTTATTGAATAATCTAACTTCTAATTCTCTACAATTTAAAACTTAACCTTTTCTTATTTAAAAGTTATCATGGTTGGGTACAATACTTCATGCCTTCAATACCAGCTACTCAGGAGATTGAGGCAGAAGGATACTAGGTTCAATGTCACTGGGACAACCAAATAGCTCAGCAGATTAAAGCACCTGCAAGCAGGTGCAGGGGCACACTGAGACAGCAATTGAGACTGGGCATGGTGGCACACACCTGTAATCCCAGCTCTTGGGAGGCTGTAAACAGGCGGATCACTATGAGTCCAATCTAGTAGTGAGACCCTGAACACACTGTAGACTTACCCTAAGGGAAAAAAGGTCATTTATGAAACTTATCAAAACTATGTCTCAAAATAAAATTTTACAATATAGTTCAATAGTAAAGCTCTTCCTACCATGTGTGAGGCCTTGAGTTTAATCCCTAGTACTGAAAAAAATTATCCTATGAACATCAGAAAAAAGAAATCTTTCTAACGCTATGGAAATTAGAAGCAACAACTGGGGAGATAGCTTGGCAGCCTAAGTGCCTGCCTGGCAAGTGCAAGGACCCAGGTTCAATCCCTGGTACCGCATTCTGTGCTGGGCCCAAAACTAATCATGGTAATGCACACTGGTAATCCAGTGCTGGACAGACTGAGACATGAGAATCACTACCAGTCCAAGCTGTGTAGTGAGACCCTGTACCAAATAAATAAGTGATTAAAAACAATAAAAACAAATATGTCTTTGGCTGGGGAGATAGCTCGGTGGTCTAAGAACCTGCCAGGCAAGCCCAAGAACCCAGGTTCCATCCCTGATACCACATGCCCTGGTGGCTCCAGGCACAAGCGTGCCATCAAAACTGTGCATGGTGGCACATGTCTACAATCCCGGTGCTGGGGAGACAGAAGCACGAGGATCACTACAAGTTGGAGGTGCATAGTAAGACCCTGTACCAAATAAGTAATAAATAAAAGATTTTTTAAAAAGAAGCAATAATTATGTTTCAGAATACAAAGTCTTTACCTACTATTTTAGATTATTACACATTTCAAATATTTTTCTATGCATATCAGATTCTCTTATCACTTTAAAATCACAAAGGCCTTGCTCAAGCAAGGTACAGTATTTCTTTTATTCTCTAATTCAGTTGATTAGAACATGATGCTAATGATGTCAAAAGCTATGGGTTTGATCCACCACATGCATAGACTCAGTCTGATTAAGAAGAATCAGGTGGGAGTAACCAAAATGAATAGCATAAATATATCTTAGAAAAACAAGCAACAAAAAACACAGTCACAATATCATACTGTACATCACCATTACAACACTAGAAGGGAGGAAGGGAGGGAGGGAGAGAAGGAGGGAGGGAAGCTCATGATCAATAGCAAAACACTTCTATCTTTCTGAGTAAGAAGCCCTTCTCAATCTCAGATTCTTTACCAGAATAAAGCCTAAAGATTTTCCTTCAAAAACAAACAAATCAGGTATACATTTTTAAAAGAAAATAATGTTTTTAATTTTTATACAAACTCTGCTTGATTAATAGAAAAATAGCATTTTCTTAATCTTTTTTTTTAGGATAGGGTGCATAGGGTGTAACGGTCTCACTGTGTAGATCAGACTCATAGTGATCCTCCTGTTTACAGCCTCCCAAGTGCTGGGATTACAGACAGGCCTGTACCACCACACTCAGTCTCAATCACTGTCTCAGTGTGTCCTGGGGCTAGAGCTGGTAAGGCAGGCCCAAGGATCAAACTCCTGGCTCCTGCATCTGCCTAAGCAGGTGCTTTAATCCGCTGAGCTATTTGGCTGGCCTTGCTTTCTTAATCTGGATACCAATTCTACTAACAAAATTATGACCTTTTTTTTTTTAACATATCACAAAAAATTCTACTAGTGTAATAAGAAAACCAGCAGAAAAATGTCACTGCAATTTTATAAGTATTTCTTACTAAGATTCTTTTTTTTTTTTGTGGTAACAGGGATTGAATTTAGGACCCTGCACTTGCCAGCCAAATGCTTATTCTACCGAGCTATCTCCTTGGTCCCTACGTTTCTTTTAAAACTACTACAATTTTCATATAACTAAAAACTGCTCTATTTCTAGATAATACGAACTTATTTTAAACATGCTTTTTCAAACTAACTAGTTTCAAATGTTTACATTTTAAGATAACATGTGGCCATTCAAGTAGGTTTTCCTACCTTCAACAAATAAAAACAAAAAGGAAAACTACACTCCTCAGTTGTTATTGTAGAGAGAAACCCACTTGGGAACACGATCAAGATTTCCTGCATACAGCTAGAAAGAACTTCCCAGTGTACTAATGCTACAAAACACATGGGTTCCAACAGTCACAAGGTAACTATGACAGCAAAGGCAGAATTATTTGTGAGATCACATAAACTAGCTGATGGAAATTTTAAATTGACAAAAATTCATGTAACATTATATTAAGAATTTTTTAAATGGCATTTAGAACATCACGTTATACAACCAATAACCTCTACTTTGTCCTAAAATAAAATCTGGTACTCATTAAGCAGGCACTTAGTAACAGCATAGAATTAACTAAGTAAAGGTTCATAAAGTTTCATGGTTCTACTGGTAAAAATGAGGGGTGGGGCACCAGAGAATGAAAAAAAGTAAAATCTGAAGGTTAATCAGTAGATTATGCAGAGGAGGGAAAAGTGCAATAAAGAATCCTGATGAGGGCACCCTACAAACTCAGGGCCAACCCCAGGCTAGACTCTCACCAGTGGAGTTTGACCCCTGACTGAGGGCCGTCTAGCAGAAGCATTGACCAAAGAACCAACAACCCCTTCATGGATGAGGTCAATGCCCTAGGAGAAAAAGGTAGGCATGAAATCACAAGGGATACATGGGAGAGTCAAAAACTACAGAGAGAAGTAACAGACCTGGCCTACAGCACTAGCTCTAAAAAAGATGATGGAGAAAATGATAATTTGCTAGATTACATGATTATAGATCCTGGAAAGAGCCAGTTTTGAAAAACAAAGGAATTTTTATAGTTAATTCAATTTTTTTTTTCTTTTTTCCTCTTGCTTTTGTCTGTTTTTTCGGGGGGGGGTGAGATCTATTCTCTTTTTAATTTTTCCCCTTATTTTACTTTCTTTCCCTTTATTTTGATCCATGTTTTACTTTTTCATACTTTACTTGATTTTTTTAATATTACTGTTATGTAATACTATTAATTCCTTTTACTCAATAGGATCCCCTACTTACTTTTCAATCTTCCTTATCTTCCTTTAAGACTGAAAAAGTATACTTTTCTTACCCTTTGCCTCCTTATCTCTACTACTACAATCATTAAATTTTATGAATCTTTAGATAGAAAGTTAACTATGCTACCAGTGTTGAGTACTGTTCTATTGTCAGTGGAGGTAAAGTTCTATTTAGTAGACAGTTATTATAAGTAGTTATTTCGCATGTCTAAGTGTTTAAACTGTAAATATACATGTTTCCTATGGTTAAGGGTGGTACATTACTGGTTTTTTATTTTAAAGAGAAAAAAATATCAAAAGATAACAGGATGGTAACAATGGTTAATATGTTGTATAATAGGTAGCTAAGAACAGTTAATATGTTGTATATTGCTACCTTTAACTTACTCATAGTATAAGTCATAAGCATTTATTTGTCCAAACAACATTAGCACAAACATTTCTTTTCAATGAACTAAGAGAAACTAGTAGTATAACTACCTTAACTATCATATATAGATATAGATATATAGACACAAGTTTGCTTCTCTCTTATTTTCTTTCTCCATCCCAATTTATCTTTCCTTTTGAATTTTCTTCCCATTTTACAATATCTATGTACATTTTTAGTCTTATTTAGCCTTTCAGCTTCTCACACTAAGACATAAGACAATAATTACTCAATATGCATCTAGTTTATTTATCTAATGAGTCTGGTCTGAAGTTTCATACACTTATCTATAAAAGTCTCCAGTTTATCCTTCTTCCATTGTCTAAAGATGTATCTTTTTAATCCATTTCTTGGTGAATAAACATTTGGATTGTTTCCAAGATTTAGTTATGACAAGTTGCACTGCTATAAACATGGGTGCACATATATTTCTGTGCTATGGTGTTTTCAGTTCTTCTGGGAAAATACCCAAAAGAGGAATAGCTGGGTCAAATGGGACTTCTAATCCTAATTTTTTGAGGAAACATTTAATGATTTCCATAGAGGTTGTACCAGTCTACACTTCCACCAACAATGGAAAAGGGTTCCTTCCCCCACAGCTTCTCCAGCATTTGCTATTGATTTCTTTATGACAGCCATTCTTTCTGGTGTGAGATGGACTCTCAGTGTTGTTTTAATTTCCATTTCTTGAATGACCATTCTTTCATGTATTTATTTTGCCATTTGTATTTCTTCCTGTGAGAAGCGTGTATTCATCTCAGATGCCCATTTTTTTATTGGGTCTTTGAATTTTGGAGGTCTGATGTGGTCTGATGTTTTTAGTTCTTTATACATTCTAGATAAAAGTCCCTTATCTGAGTAACTGTTGGTTAAGATTTTTTTCCCAATTTGTGGGTTTCCTTTTCACCTGTTGGTGATTTCTTCTGGTTCGCAAAATCTTTTCAATAAGATGAGATCTCAGTTGATTCTTTAAAATATTTCCCATGCAGTTTGGTTTTTGTTCATGAACTCTTTACCTATCCCTGTCTCTTCATTAAATCTACCTACTTCTCTTCCAGTAGATTTAATATTTATGCACTAATGTTTAGATCTTAAAAAGGCTTTCTTTCTCCAGTGAATGTATTTGATATCTTTGTCAAAGACAGAATGACTGAGTACGTCTGGACTTCTTTCTGCATCTTCTAATCTGACCTATTGATCTGCAGGTCTGTTTTCTGCCAGTACCACTGTTTTAATCAGGATAATTTCAAGGCAGGGCCTGATACACCCAGCCTTGCCTTTGTGGCCTAGAATTGCCTATACTATTCTATATCTCTTCTGCTTCTAAATGAATTTTAGGATTGTTTTCTCTAATTCTGTGAGATATGCTGTTGGAATTTGGATCAGAATTGCATTAAATCTGTGTAACAGTATTAGAAGTATGATCTTTTCACTGTATTACTTCTCCCACTCAAAACTAAGGAATTATTTTTCCATTTTCTGATATTTACTTCAATCTCCTTTATCAGGAAAAAATTGATTTACATATGTTGAAATATCTCTTCTATACATATGGGATGAATCCCATTTGATCATGGTGTACAGTCTTAATGATTTGCTGCATTGCTTTTACCGGTATCTTAGTAAAAGATTTTTGCACCTGTGTTCATTACAGCTAGTTCTCTTTCTTACAAAATGTGGGTCCTTCTCTGGCTTTGGTATCACGTTGATGTTTGCTTCCAGGAATGAGTTTAGGAGCACTACTTCTCTTTCAATTTCATTAAGGAGTTAGAGAAGTAGTGGTGTTACATGTTCTCTAAATTTCTTGCAGAATTTAGCAGTGAATCTATAAGCTTGGGCTTTACTTTGCTGATTTTAATTACATCTTTGATTTCAATGATTGATACTGATTTAGGATTTTTATATCTTCTGGATTCACTTATTGTAATTCATATGTATCTAGGAATCTGTCCACTTCTGCATTTTTCATATTATTAGAATACAAGTTTTGGGCTGGAGAGATAGCTTAGCATTCTAAGTGCCCACCTGGCAAGCACAAAGACCCAGGTTCAATCCCCGGTACTGCAAGCCATGCTGCCTGCCCACTGAAACTAGGTGAGGTGGCACATGCCTGTAGTCCCAGCTCTGGGGAGGCTGAGACAGGACGATCACTAGGAGTTTGAGCTGCATAATGAAACCCTGTACCAAATAAAGATTTTTAAAAAAATAATTTTTAAGGGCCAGCCCAATAACTCAGCAGACTTAAGTGCCTTCTTAGGCAGAATACAGTTGCTGGGTTTGATCCCCACCTGCCATGCTGGTCCCACCCCCGGGGCACGCTGAAAGGGCGATTGAGACTAGGTGTGGTGATGCATGCCTGTAATCCCAGTGATTGGGAGGCTGAACACAGGAGAATCAAGTCTGATCTACATAGTGAAACCCTGCTGGTTTCATAGTCATAAATTTTTTTAAAAATTTTTAAATAATATAAGTTTCAAAAAAATAACATAAGTTTCAAAGTAGGTGTAGATGATCTTCTAGATATCTAGAAGGTCTGTTGTGATTTCACCCTTTTCAATCTTCTCTGTATAGATTTGAGTCCTTTCTTACCTTTTATGGATAAGATTGGACAAGGGTTTGTCAATTTTATTTAGTCTTTCAAAGAACCAATTCTTTGATTCACTGATTTTTTTCTGGTATGATTTTCTTAGTCTTCAATGACTACTTTCTGCTCTGGTCTAATTTCCTCCCTTGTATGAGATTTTGATTTAGCCTACTTTTCTTTATCTAGAGGTTCACCATTTAAAGTGTTTATATGAGCTTGTTCTGCTTTCTTAACATGGGTATTCACTGATATAAATTTTCCTCTTATGATTATTTCCATTGTGCCCCATAAATTTTGGCATGTTGTATTATTATTATGTTTTAATTTGTATAAACTGCCTGATTTCTCTCCTTTTATCTGTGGCCCATGGTTTGTTCAGGAGGGTTCCATTTAATTTCCAAGTGTTCATGAAGTTCAGATGGTTTCTTTTGTCATTGATTTCTAATTTCCTTGCACATGGAGTATTGTTTTCCATCCTTTGACTTTTATTCTATGAATTTCTTTTTGAATGGAATGTATTTCTTGCATGCAGCATATTATTGAATCCTGCTTTTTGATTCATTCTGCCAGTCTGTGTCTTAGATTGGTGAATTAAGACCATTTAGACTGATTGGTAATAACTGATGTATATTGACTTATCCTTGTTATTTTTCTGATGCTAGCTCCCCCAACCTCATTTTTATCACCCTCCCTCTATTTAATTGCTTGCCTTGGTTGGTGGATTCCTTCTTTTGAGGTTCATGATACTGTAGTCCTTGTTATCTCTTTCCAGAATGTCCTTTAAAACATCTTGCAGTGCTGGTTTCATAGTCATAAATTTCCTCAGGTGTTCTTTTTCATGGGAGTATCTTATTTCTCCATCAGTTTTGAAAAATAGTTTTGGAAGGTACATCATTCTAGGCTGAAGGTTGTTTTCCTTTAGAATTTGAAACACTTCACTCCAAGCCCTCCTTGGCATGAACGTTCATGCTGAGAGGTCAGCTGAGATTCTGATGAGATGTCCTTTATACGTGATTTGTTTCTTTTCTGTAACAGCTTTCAAGATTCTATTTTTTGTTGCTTTTCTCAAATCTTAACTATGACATGCTTGGCTGTAGATTTTTTTTTTAATCTGGCTAATTGGAGTTCTATATGTCTGACTTGCCTCTATGTCAAGCCCTTTTTCTCCATCAGGGAAGTTTTTTACCATAATGTCTGTGAACATTTTTCTTTTATATCATTTGTGCTATCTTTTGCCTTTTCATTCACTCCAATCAATCTTAGGGTATTCTTCTTTTCTTATCTAGCAATTGCTGTATTGATTTCCTATGGTCCCCTGCTATTTTTAAGGAATCTTTCTTTTCATGATTGCTAACCGCAAGCCTACTTTCTATATCTGAGATATTGTTCTCACATCAGCTTGATTTGCTACAGATTCTTTCTGTAGCAGTGAAATTTTTATTCTCATAGATATCTATTGGATTCCATTTCTTCCTATACTGAGTATTCATGCTTCCATTAATTTCTCAATGGAAGAAATTAAAAGCTCCTTTTTTTTTTTTTTTTTTTTTGGTCTGAATCTTCTCTAGAGTAACTAAGGACAGTTTCTATTGTGGACACAGTCTTTGCAGTTATCTCAGAAATTATTTCTGACTTGACTTTTTTTCTAGAGCCTCACTGTATTGCTTTATCACCACTTCAGAGAGGCCAGGTAGGTGACTTTTGGATTGTTCTACCTCATTTCCCCTTGAGTTTGCCTTTGGGGAACTGGATGTGTAGTCTGAAGTTACATCTTTTTTTTTGTCTTTTTGAGACAGGGTCTCACTATGCAGTTCAGGCTGGCCTCTAACTCACTTTGTAGCTCAGGCTGGTCTCGAACTCACAACAATCCTCCTGCCTCAGCCTCCCGAGTGCTGGGATTACAGGCATGCGCCACCACGCCCGGCCTTCTTTTTTAATTCTTGGAGTCATGCTTGTAAACCATCCTTGGTGGGTGACTTTACTCCTAGTATTTAGGACTGTTAGGAAATGACTATTTCTCTATGATATCTTCCAGATACAACTGCTTTTTGGGTCTTGAGTCTGTTGCAAAAATAATCCAGAAGATATTAAAACCTTGAATAATTCAATAACATGCAATAAAATTAAATCAGTAATAAAATAACTACTAAGAAAAATCATAGGTCCTGACGGGTTCATTGCTAAGTTCTACATGAATCTCAGGAATATCTAATGCTAATATTTCTCAGACTCTTTAATGAAACTGAAGGGAATGAATATTTCCAAAGTTATTCCTGGAAAGCTAGCAATACCCTGTTCCCCAAATCAGATAAGAATCCAATCAAAAAAGAGAACTACAGACCAATCTCTTTAATGAACATAGATGCAAAAATCCTCAAAAGGATACTGGCAAACAGAATACAACAAAACATTAAAAATATCATACAACATCATTGATCAAACAGGCTTCATCCCAGGGATAAAGATGGCTCAACATATGCAAATTAACAAATGGAATGCATCACCTAAACAGAAGAAAGGACAAAAATTATACGAACATTTCTACATATAATGAAAAAACAGTTGACAAATTCAACATGTTAAAAAAAACCTAAAGAAAAGAAATATAAAAGCAACATATCTCAATATGACAAAAACTGTTGTGACAAACCTTGTTGTGACAAAACCAAAAGCTCTTTCTCTAAATTTGGGAATAAGTCAAGAATGTTCACTATCACCACTCTGTTCAATTTAGCATTTGAAACACTGCCAGAGCAATCAGCCAAAAGAAAATAAATATGTTGAGGAAAGGAAGAAGTGAAATTATCATTATTTGCAGATGACATAACTCAAGAATATCTCAAAAGACATTTAAAATAACCAAATTCATCAGTGTAACAAGACATAAAACTGATACACAAAAAAACAGAGTGCTTGTATATCAATAATGAACTCTTTGAGAAAGAAACTAGGAAAACAATACCATTCACAATAGCATCAAGAAAAATTAAATCAAGGAAGAAATAAAACAGTTCTCCTCAGAATTAAAAGATAATGCCAGTACAACATACTAGCACTTTTGGCACATAAGGAAAACAGTCTTGCCAGGTGTGGTGGCACACACACATGTAATCCCACCACTTGGGAGGCTGAGACAGGAGGATGGCTGCAAGTTTGAGGCCACCTTCACCCTATAGTTTAAGGTTGCTAAGTTCAAAGCCAGCCTGAACTGTATAGCAAGATTCTGCCTCAAAAAATCAATTGATCGTAGAAATGTGGGTCTGTTTTTAGGCTGTCAATATTATTCCACTAATCTATCTATCTTTATGCCAGCACCATACTTTTTTAAAAACAAATTAAATAATTTATTTATCTATTTGGTATAAGGTCTTGCTACATAGCTTGACTCATAGTGATCCTCTGTCTCAGCCTCCCCAGTGCTGGGATTACAGAGTATCCCACCACAGCCAGGCTGAGTGGTCAGCTCAGCACACCCAGGGCAATCCAGCACATCATGCAGTACCGAGGATCAAACCCAGGTCCTCGTGCTTGCCAGGCAGGCACTTAGACTACAAAGCTATCTCCCCAACCCCAGTACCACACTTTTGATGATAGCTTTGCAGTAAAATTCAAAAGTAAGATTCTGCTCAACCTCAGAATCTGCTAAAGTCTTACAACTTCATTTTTCTTTTTTCTTTTCTAAGGTTGTTTTGACGAATAAGGATCATTTGCAATTTGGATTTTAGAATCAGTTTTTCCATTTCTACATATAAAGCCACTGGAACTTTCATAGAACTATATTGTATCTTTAGATTACTTCAAGTTGTACTGCCATCTTTGTAATATTAAGTCTTTCAGTCCAAGAACCATGTTAGGTCTTTTCATTCTAGGATGTAATGTTATCTTTAAACATCCTGTGGCTGTGTGTACTTTTATGTTTATTTTCTAATACCATGGAGTAACTCACAACTATGAAGTTTATTTTTGTGATGGCGAATCTAATATTTATACCTCAAGAATGAGTATCAATTATTCAGAGTTTTACTGTTTTGTCAATAAGAAAGATTATAACTCAAAATTTTTTACTTCATTGAATTCTGTTTCATAATCATCAGTTACTAGCAGAGGAATTGACAGATATGAACAATACTTGTTCACTGATAAAGAGTAAATTGTTTAACAGATTTCACAGAAAGGTAATAGGAACACTCATCTAGTCCAAATCTCTCTATAACCAATTATGAAACCTTAGCTATTTTGCCAAAGGTTTTGCTCAAAGAAGCATGGGTAGTCAGAGTTTAAAGTATCATTTCAGTATAGGAAGGATATAGAAAGTCTTTCCTTTAAAAACTTCAGCTACATAGCTTGACTCATAGTGACAGCCTATGAGAGAACAATCACTTGAAGTTATAAGTATACGTAGGGCTGGACAAAATCTGTTTTGTTCTCACATCAAAATTAGAATCAAAATTAGAATTGAAGACAACACAGTAACCTAGGAAAAACAACATTGGGACTTTCTAAGACTAGTAATTTCAAGAAAATTATATATTCCCCAAAAGTAAAAGTCACTGGAGAACAGGAGATGTAAGTCTGAAGAGCAGTGACTGGTTCAGTTCCCATGTCTGGTGCCAGCTTTTCAAAGCTTCAGCTTATACTTCCTCTCAATGTATGAATCAAGTTAGATTCATGGTACCAGATGATCTAGCAATCAGAAAATGTTTCAAAACTCAAATTGTCTATAAGTAACTTCAATATAAGAAAATACTATCTAGCATGGAAATAAACAACCAGCAACCAAATTCTGGGAAAAAGAAACTCAATGCCATGTATTCTGTAATATATAATGAAACTAAAGGCTATAAAAATATCTTCTGGCAGGTGCTTGGAGTCGGTACTTTGGCAGGGAACGTTAGCTAATACAAAATTAGTAATTCTGAGTCAATGTTTATTTTTGCTTTTTACCACAAACTTTAAATTGATGAGTAAGGAGTAATGGGGAGATGGATATGATCAAAATATATGCATAGAACCCCAAATTTTATAAAATTAATAGATAATAATAATGAAAAGAAAAGATAATGGGAAAGAGGAAAAGTTAAAAGAAAAATAAGCCTAGGAAAATTAGGGACCAGAATAACAAGGTAAAGAACTGAAAAGAACTGATTCATGGAAGAAAAATCAGACAACACAATCAGGATAAGAGTCAAGCTAGGATATACTTTGATTTCTTTCTTTCTTTCTTTCTTTCTTTCTTTTTTTTTTTTTTTTTTTTTTTGGTGAAACAGGGGATTGAACTCAGGCCCTTGCACTTGCCAGGCAAGTACTTATTCTACTAACCTATCTCCCTGGCTGTAGGATACACTTTGAATACTTGGAGACTGAATCCAATATTAAGTGATCAGAATATTCCATCAGCTCAAGTATTAGTAAGGCTGGTCAGAATAACATCTATGATTCTCATGGTATAAATTTTGTCAAAAATTCTTCCAGAACCAGAAAGCCCCCTACCATCACAGGTAGAAAGGTAGCTTGTTTGGATTTTTTTCCTCAAGACTGCCACTGCCTGTCTGAGTTACTCTCCTCTCGTTTTTGTTTTTGTTTTGTTTGTTTGTTTGCTTTTGTTTTGTTTTTTGTTTTTTAGGGGTTTTTTTGTATTTTAGGGAAGGGTCTACATGGTGCTCAGGGTCTCATTATTAGATTGGACTCATAGCGATTCCCCCTGTTTACAGCCTACAGCCTCCCAAGAGCTGGGATTACAGGCACGTGCCACCATGCCCAGTCTCAATTGCCATCTCAGCATGCCCCAGGGGCAGGGCCAGCAAGGCAGGCCTGGGGGTCAAACCCCTGACCCCCACGCCTGCTTTCAGGCATTTTAATCCACTGAGCTATTTGGCCAGCCCTAGTCTTTTTTTAGAAAAAATAAACGACAGAGGCAATTTTCCATCATGTTGCATCTATGGCTAACTTTCTGAAAAGGAGGTAAGATACTTGATGTATTCACATACACTTTTTTTAAACAAAAGATAAGGATTTTTAAAATTGTATAGAAACATATCAATGAATTTAACTAATTTTCAATACTTACACAGAGAATTCCATCGAGTTTCCTTACTCTAACCTCTATGCTGAATTTAATAACTCATGTAATACATGTAAACCCAGCACTTGGAAAGCTAAAGCAAGAGGATCACGCACTTGAGTCTACATTGGCTACTTAGCAACTAAATGAGACACTGTCTGAAATAAGAAATAAAAGGATTGGACATACAGCTTAGTGCAAAGGCCCTAGACTTCATCCCCTACACTGAAGGGAAATAAAAAAAAAAAAAATACCTTTGGCATATTTTAAGAGCAGAAAGTACAATGTAGACATGGCAATGTATAGCTTTAATGTGTCAAGAAACTTCCTGATTATAAGAATCATACACATTCAATACAGGCAGTCTATGGTCATACCACCTTGAATGCACCCAATCTCATCAGATTCAACACAGACTCTAGAAGAAGGGAACTTAGGATAGTCAAAATCATAAGCATTAAGAAAATTAAATGCTACCCCTAAAATAGCTGCTAACCCGAGATATGCACTATCAGCATTATATGAATGCACGCATGCATGCACGCACACACACGCGCATGCAAATTTTACCCATATGAGACCATGCTGCATATACTGGTACTTTTTTCACTTAAATCTACATAATAACATTTTTATATTATAAGAGCATCTTGTTCCATGCTACCAGTATTAACATTTTCAAATAATTATTGGCCACTCACATTTTCCATGTGAAACAGGCTGGGAATTTAAAAAACAGTACTCATTTTCCACTCCAGATTATAATGCATTTATTTTTTATAATGCACTTATTACAAAAACATGGAAAATAACAACAGCCAAAGACAATGGAGAAAAACTCACATAATTCACATCATAACATCTATGACTGCTAGGTTTGCATTTTTTTATAAAATTAATATTTTGGATAAATCTGTTTTTAAAGCATATGTTTTTCACTTAGCATCATGGCATGAGTGTTTTCTGGCATTAAAATCTTTTTAAACATTTACTTTGATTAGCTTCACTTTGCTGAACTTTGCTAGCTACTTGGAGGATTTGTCATAATGTAAAAATTACCTACTGTCTGACATCTGAATTTGTTTTGTTTACTTTATTTCATCTTTGCATATAGTCTACTGTCTTCACCCATGATTAGTTCCTTAAGATAAACAGCCAGAATGAATTCCTGGATTAAAGAATATAAATGTTTAGGGTCCATATTGCATTGTAAAGTGTGTCACTTTTTTATTTTGCAAGAAAAAATATATTTTATAAGAAAAAATATGTAAGGATATCTGTACTCTACAGCCTTTATGTCATTCAGTTTCTCATCTTCTCTCACATTCTCCATCCCTTATATAGTCTCCATCATAACCTCCCCAATCAATACACATCTGCTAATTTGATGAGAGAAAAATAGTATCTTAGATCTTTAAATGTATTTTTACTAACAGAATGAATAGGACTAGAAATCCCATTCAAGCCACTTTTCCATTTGATTAAACTACCACATAGAATAAACTGAAAAGTTATCAACAAGAAACTGTGTTATAACTTTTAAGATGAAAAAGGCTTGGAAACGACTGATAGCAGTGCTAACCATGTAAAGGAAGCTTCAATTGGAACCAAACAAAACAAGAGACTTCTAATTGTTATTGTGCCTTCGGTGACAGCAGAAGATGAAGTGGAAGTACAAGTGAGCCATGCATTGTAAAGAGAATAATTAAAAGTCTGGAAAACAGCATTCTTTAATGTCCTCAAAAGGACTAAGCTGTGACAATAGTTTTCTAGAAGAAAGCAGGATGAACTACATACAGGACCACCCATATAGGTGCTTTAGAGAACAAACGAACAGTGCTACAAATAATAATGCACATACCCTTATCCAAAAGTCAACTCCCTGTCAACACAGTACTTAGCAGCACTAGAACTCTGAATTTTGTGTGTGTGTGTGCACACGCATGCGCACGCATGCACACACGCATGTGTACATCCACACACACACACGTGTGGTCTGGACTATTGAACCTAGTGACTCATGTACGCTATGCAAGCAAACAATCCACCCCTGAATTACATCTCCAGTCCTGAATTTACTTTTGAAAGAACAATACTGTTCACTTCAACTAACAGAACCTACCACAGTTACCACTCTGATTATACAGTACAACCAAGTTTTCATCTGGCTGCATATAAGAATCATCTAGGGAGCTCTTAAAATCTTGATTGCTTAAGCATCCCCACAATCCAATTGAATCAGCATTTATAAGAGGAAATGGGCCTGGGCATTTGTATTGAATGCTCTCCAGATAGTTTAATATACCCTTAGGATTAAAAACCAGTGATCTACAGCATCACGTGAAAATAGATGCTATTTAAATTTACTATATGCTGAAAGTAGGAGGAACTCTTGAAGACATAGGGGTAGGTAAAGAGTTCATGAACAAACATATATTCGCACGGGAAACTCTTGAAAGAATCAACAAATGGGATCAACTTTTCTTAAAGAGCTTCTGCATGTCAAAAGAAATTGTCAACAGAGTGAAAAGACAACCCACAAACTTTGAAAAAATCCTAACTAATAAGCAATCAGACAGAGGTCTACTGTCTAGAATTTATAAAGAAATAAGATATAACAGGGCCCTCAAATTTAAAGACCCAATTCAGAAATGGGCATCTGAGATGAATACACACTTCTCAGAGGACGAAATTAAAGAAGCGAACAAATATATGAAAAAATGCTCCACATCACTAGCCATTCGTGAAATGCAAATAAAAACAACACTGAGATATCATCTCACTCCAGAAAGAATGGC
>PVKA01025963.1:0-32318 GCA_004027165.1 Ctenomys sociabilis
GCAACATTCAATGTTTCTGTTTTATTAGCTAGAGTACTTTTTATTTTGTTTTGTAATAACTTTATTGACAATATTGACAAATAGTAATAAGAGTTTCAAAAAGGGGTAATAGGACAGGTTCAATAATGAATACATTGCATATTGTTGTCTTAGGAAATATTCATTATACAAGATGCACACATGATATCCTGTCCACAAGCATTATTAGAACAAAATTTTATTCATTCAATTAATAGAATGTTGTGTATTAATTCTAGTAGCTTCTTGGTGGAGTGTTTTGGTTATTCCAAATAAAGTATCATGTCATCTGCAAATAATAATAATTTAACTTTTTCTTTATCTTTACTTATTCCATTTACATCACTCTCTTGTGTAATAGGTTTAGCTAGTGATTCCAGAACAATTTTTAATCAGATGGGTGATAGAAGAGATCCTTGTCTTCTATCAGATCTGAGAGTAAAAGATTTCAGTTTTTCCCATTTAGAAATATATTAGCTGTTGGGTTGTCATAGATGGCTTATATCAGATTGAAGTAGAGGCCTTCTATTCCAATTTTCTTCAGTACTTTCAACATGAATGAGTGTTGGGCTTTGTTAAAAGACTTTTCTGCATCAATTGAGATTATCTGATTTTCAGTTTTGGCTCTATTGATATGGTGTATTACATGTATAGATTTGCGTATACTGAACCATCCTTGTATCCCTGGGATGAATCCTATGTGGTCATGCTGTATACTCCTCTTGATGATTTACTGTATTCTATTTGTTAGAAATTTATTGAGAATTTTTATATCTATGTTCATGAGGGAGAGTGCCCTGTAGTTCTCTTTTTTACTTGCAACTTTCCCTGGTTTCAGTACCAATATATTACTCCAACCAGGAATGATTCTGGCAAGATTGCTTCCTCTTCAATTTCATTGAAGAGGTTGAGGAGTATAGGGATTATATCTTCTGGAAATTTCATGTAGAATTCAGCTGTGAATCCATGAGGAGCTGGACTTTTCTTTTTTGGTAGGTCTCTTCTTAAATTTCATTTAGTATTTCTTTGGCTGTTATTGCTTTATTGAGAGAGGCTATATCTTCTTGATTCAGTTTTGGTTATTTGTACCTTTCTAGGAATCTGTGCATTTCTTATGTGTCTTCTATGGTGTGAGGGTAAAGGTTCTCAAAGCAGTTATCGACAATCTTGTGAATTTCCACTGGGTCTGTGGTAGTTACACCCTTTTCAAAGCAGTAGCGGAAATGAACCAGAGCTTGGAACAAATTGACTTAGTGGACCCATACAGAGTGTTCCACCCAATGACAGTTGAATATACTTTTTTTCAGCTGCACATGGGTCATTTTCTAACGTAGAATTTATACCGATAAAATACACATAAAAGCAGTAGCAGAAGTGCTTTGATAATTTTTTGTCTGGTTGACCTATTTTTGGGGGATAAGGGGGTGTTAAGGCCTCTTTTTCATACTGTGGTATTTCATATTAGATTTTTCATGTCAATGAAGATTAGTCTTCTATACTGGGGTGCTCCAGTGTTTCGTGCATATTCAGTCATGAGTGCCACCTCTTCCTCTTGAATTTTTCCCTTACCCAATATATAGTGGCCCTCTTTATTTCATTTGATCCTTCTTGGTTTGGAGTTGAGACTGCCTGAGAATGGGATTGCTACTCCTGTGTTTTTCTGAGGTGCTTGAGCATGTCGTATTGTTTTCCATCCTTTGACTTTCAGCCTATGAATTTTTTAGGAGTTGATTGTGTTTTTTGTATACAGCATATTGTTGGATTTTGTTTCCTAATCCACTGTGCCAGTCTATTTCTCTTAATTGGTGAATTGAGTCCATTTATATTGATGGTTATAATTGAGGTGTAATGATTCATGCTTGACATGTTATTTACCTGCTGTGTTTACTCCTTTTTGTAATGTGTTTACTTGTTTACTCCATTTAATGGGTTCCTTCTCTTCTGACAGGTGGAGTTCTGATCATTTTGGTCCTGTATAGAACATCTTTTAGTAGTCTATGTAGGGTGTCTTTGTTATCATGAAATGCTTTAATTGTTCCTTCTGATGAATGTATTTCACTTCTCCATCAAATTGGAGAGTTTTGCAGGGTATAGTAGTCTGGGCTGGAATTTGTTTTCATACAGGACTTGAAGAACTCTACTCCAAAGTCTTCTTGCCTTCATGGTTTGTGAATAGAACTAGGCTGTTATTCTGATGGGTTTTCCTTTGAATGTGGTCTGTTTCTTTTCTCTAGTGGCTTTCAGTATATTGTTCCAGTGCTGGATTTCTGGGATCTTGACTATCATATGTTTCAGTGTATTTTTAATTGGGTTGAAGTTATTTGGAATTCTGTGTTCTTTGGTTACTGGAATGTCAGATTGATTCCTCATATTTGGGAATTTTTCTGCTATTACTTCTGCCCATATTCTTTTAATATCATTTGTATTGATTCCTTCTTTCTCATTGATGCATATTATTCATACATTGCTCATGCTTGCATCATCTTGCCAGTGATTAATTATTTTTCCTACATCCTAGTTTTTTTTAAGAGATCTTCTCTTACATTTTCACTACCTGCAACAGTGTCTTCAAGATCTGAAACTCTTATCTTCACTTTCGCTCAAACATTTTTGCAAGCTTGTGATTGAAATTTTAAGTTATTCTATATGTCGTTGACTCTGCTTCATGTAATCTATTTCCTTCCTGGATTGCTACTTCAAATAATTCATCACTTTTCTAATCTCTTTTTTTTAATCATTGTCTTCTGGAGAAGCAGTTATTAATTCTTTTACTTCAAAGATTATTTCTGATCTGATTTCTACTATACATTTCTTTACTTCAGACGTTATTGAGAGATTTCTTTTTTATTTCAGAGTTTAATTCTTATCTGAGTTCTTCTAAACCTATCTGTTGTTGTTTCTTTACTTTAGATGCTGTTGATTCACAGATTTATTTTTTCATTTCAGATATTAATTGTGATCTAAATTCCTCTATACTTTTCTTCTGTTGTTTCTTTAGTTCAGATGCTGTTAACTAAGATCTTTCAGTTGTGCTAGTTTCCTCTGCACTTGTTCTAGGTAGGCTCAGGGCCTGAGACTGCATTTT
The DNA here is from genome assembly GCA_004027165.1 of Ctenomys sociabilis. Classification (NCBI taxonomy): domain Eukaryota; kingdom Metazoa; phylum Chordata; class Mammalia; order Rodentia; family Ctenomyidae; genus Ctenomys; species Ctenomys sociabilis. Next base: position 3,104 of record PVKA01025963.1, read on the forward strand.
GTTCCTTCTGTTTGTCATTTTGTATAGCAATGTCCTCTGACCTTTGGAGTGGAGCTTTGGTGCAGTTATAACCTTAGCACCTAGTAAAATTTGGTTGAAAATCTACTAAGTTGGAGTTCATCCAGTTGTGCTTGGCTTGGGTCTGGCTACTGTGCTCAGCTCCTTCCTGCTGTGACCTTTGGAGGTGAACCTGTTGTGCCCCTCTGGCAAGATGTTCTGCTCCTGGATTAGCCGGGTGGTATTGACACCTACTCTTTCTGAAGGGACATCAGCTGCAGGATTTCATCCCAGGTCTGTATGTCAGGAGGGTCTGGAGGTATCCAGGGAGTGTCAAAGAGCACAGAAGCTCCCCACACACTCATTAGGACTGAGCCTTGGTGGGTCTGGAGGGGTTAAGAGTGTGGCAGAAGTTGTCTCTCACAAGGCAGGCTTGGGCTGGCTCTGGAGGAATGGAGGTGTCCTGAGAGCATGGCAAAAGGTCTCATTCACAGGTCTCACACACACATAGTGAGCCTGGACTTTGTCCAGAGAGGTCCAGTGGGCACAGGGTAGCTCAGAGGCTCTTCCATACACTCACAAGTCCTGTGCTTGGGTGGATCTGGAGGAGTCCAAAGAGCACTGCAGAACTTTCACTCACATGGAGGGCTTGGTCTTGGTCAAGAGAGATCCACAGGGCTCAAGGAAGTGCAGAAGCTCTCCCACACACTTTCCAGGCCTGGGCTTGGGTGGGTCTGGAGGAGTCTTGAGAGTGTTGCAAAAGTTCTCACAGTGTCGTTTGGGTTTGGTCTAGAAAAGTCCAGCATGCATGGCAGTCGCAAAAGCTCTCCCACACACTCAGAGATTCTGGGCTTTTGCAGGTCTGGAGTAGTCCTGAGAGGGCAGAGGATGTATTCACTCAGAAGGAGGGCTTGGTCTTGGCTGGGAGAGGTCCAGTGGGTACAGGGAAGTGCAGAAGCTCTCCCACACTCTCACAGGGCATGGTCATGGGCCTAGAGAATTTTTCAAATTGAAACTTTACAATTGCACATTTGCATACAAGTAGAATGCAAACCAGCCAAGTATGCTGTTTATCTCATTTTTTTCTGATGTCACCACCAGATTGGTTATGTCTCCAAAGTGTTTGTGTCATACTATGAACAATTACTATTATCATGGTGTAATTAACTTTGTAAAATACAGTATGTTGAGAACAATATTTGATTCACCACAAAACTGAGGAAATATAGAGTCTTCATATGATTGCTAGCTGCACATTTAGACAGCTACTTCACTAGAAGCACCAAAAACCACAGTGGGACAGTTTTAGTCAACAGAGCTCTACCATGCACCACCACTCAAACTCTGTAGTGTAGCTGGGAGTTATTTCATGAGTCTGACAACTGTATAATAAGATGTATCCACCAATTTGCCATAATACAGAGAATTTCACTCTCCTAAGAGTCTTAAACTTTTGCCTGTATATCCTTTTTCCAAGTCTTAAAAGTAAGGTATTGTTTACTATATTCATCTTTTATATTACATTATATTCTAAATATAATTCTGTTGAAATAAAGCAATAAGTAGCATTTCAGATTGATTTTGTTCACATAATAACATTGAAGTTCCTCTATGCATTTTTGTGACTTGAAGCTCAGCTCTTTTGATGCTGAATGCCATCCCATCATCCGGAGAACCCAGAGATTCTTTATTCAATTGCTTACAGCAAGATATCCTGGTTGCTTCCAAATTTGGGCTATTATTAAAAGTGTGCTATAAATATGCATAGGTAAGTTTTTCTGCCAAATGCATTTTCAAATTATTTGCAGAAATATTAGGTAGCACTGGATATGGCTTGACTAGAATTTACTGCTGATTTGGATATACTCAGAATATTGGGGAAAAGCATCCATGTCTATTTCTCTAATTATTTTTTATTACTTTTAATATATAGACTGCTTCAAAAACTAACTGAGAAATTACAATAGTACAGGTAAAAGTCCTATTTTTTCTTGTGTTTTATAACATATGCGTGGTTCTATAATTTATGATATATTTCGGCTAAATCCTTAGCTCCAATTTATTTTTAGTTACAGTCTCTGACAAAATATTGCATATGAAAATATTATCATATCAAAACAAATTTAAAATAGGTGTATTATTATTTTTAAAGCAAATACAAATTAGTAATAAAAAATTATAAATGACACAGAATTTACTAAACAGAATAATATGAATTAACAGTATTTGTTGTATTGCATAGTTTTGTCTTCAACTTAGTTGTTCAGATTAACAGATAAAATAGGCATAATTATTAAAATACATTATTCTGTACATAACCAAAATTTTTACAATTGTACTATGCATACGCAGCTTATGAAATTTTGTACTGTACATGAACATTACTGGTCTTCAACATATGTTTCTCCAACAAAGTGCATATTCAAATAATCACTATTCTTAATTTTGAGTATGTTTCAATATCATCATTTTAATACCAAATTTCTTGATATCAAAATATTAAAGATGCAATAAAATATCAACAAATATTTGGGGTGAGCAATCACTGAAAGGCAACATTTGGGCATTGGAACAGAAAATTTTTAAAATAAATATTTATAATTACGTTTAAGAAACCTATAACTCAAGGGAAATGTCCTCATCTTGTTCAAGGAATTTGTAATTTCTTAAGCAATTTCAAAGTGAAATGCCAATCACTTTCTGGAAAAATTCATTTTCTGCATAGCCTAAATATCAGAAAACTGAGGTCGTATCTAAACTACTTACTATGTGGCCCTTTAGAGAAGATATTTGCTAACTTTAATCTGGAGCCTGTCTCAAACAAAAATATAAAAGAATGTATGTAATTGTTTATTGCACTATTGAGTTTGATAGTGAATATTGATTACACATTTATGTATTTTGTGAATAAAACAGTAAAAGAATCATAGTATTACCATTAACTACTATAACAACCATCAATTTAAAAGATGTGTGCTGAATTTCAGATACAATTGTAAATTAAAATAGCAAAATATAACATTCTTTTTCAAACAAAAAAGAAAAAATATGTTTAATATAGCTTCACTCATATAAATGAAAATCTACAAAGAAATCTCTAATATTTCTTATTCAAATTATGAATATACACATGAGAAAGATAAAAAACAAAGTGAGAAAAACTTTGTTTCTAGAAAATTTGGAAGTGAAACAAGGCCTTGAAGTGAACCAAAAAGAGTTACAATTTTTCTTTCATTATTTCCCCATTGGCATCCTCTTTACAATTTCAGATGCTCTATAGTTAATGGAAGAGCATAAACATACAGAATCTTGAGCATTTTTCATGGAAAAACTGCCTTCACATAGCATAACTGGATGAGTTTTGAAATTTGGGGGTGATGTTTCTTATGGTACTTCTGAATATTTTGCACCAATCAATCTTGGGCTAAGTTTTAAGGTTCTTATAGGTTACTTTGAGTTTATTTTTAAATTACCATCCTAATTAATGAATTTCCTTTAAACCTTCACTGAGATCTACCCTCTTGTATTGTTACCTGTTTTAACATCTAACAAGAACAACAACAAAAGCAGTATTGATTTGAATAATCATTTTTAACTGCAGCATCAGTGAAAGCTACTCAGAATCCTGATAAAACCACACAGTGTTCTCTATTTGTAGTTATAGTTGTAAACATGATTTATGTAAACATATTTTTAATGAATAATTTTCCCTTTAACAACAATGCCATTTATTACATCATTGACTCTTTAACTCTGCAGTGCAAAAGCACATTTAAAATGAAAGGTACTCAACACATATTTTTAAAACTAGTAGAAAATGTCATTTCTATTAATGGAGCCAAGAGTTAATTCTTTTGTTGTCTAAAACTCTGGTTTATATATTTGTCACTCACATTTGCTGGCACCAGCATAAAGACCCTTGTCACAAAATGGTTGACAAGATTGTAAGAAGGAGGGTATATGGGGACATCCAAGGGACAAGCAGAAAATGCTTTAAATTTCATTAAGATGTTCCTTTCTTGGTCACTTGCATACATTCAGATGTTATGTGCTCATCCTCAGGAGTGTACTCATACAGTCATATAACTGACTGCAACCTAAAAGTACACAAAACCTTTATATCCCAAGCAGAATATTACTGTATGGATATAGGAATCAGTGATTCTAGGTGACACATTACCTGCCACTTACAGTTTAAAGGACAATGGACCTTTGTTGCATACAGTTTCAGAAGGCTGCCCATGGTTAACTTGTGCCAAGGAACACAACATGGCAGCAAGGCCTAGGGGAAGAAAGGCATTAAACCTATGCCAGCCAAGAAGTGGTAGAGAGGCCAGGAAGAAGGGGACAGGAGAGAGAGAGACCTTTGAAGGCATGCCCCATGACACCCCTGCTGTATTATTACTGTCCCTGAAGAGTGTATTCAGCTATAAGCGCATACTCCATTGATAAGATAAACACTTCTGCGATCCAATCTTTTCCCCAGGCTGTGCTCCACCTCTGACCAATGGGACAATGGGTGTCATCCTCTCAGTAAGTGTGCATGTAAGCCACACTTGACCTCTAAACGGTACTAATACTTTTAATGCATGTGGTACAGGGTCTCACTATGCAACCATGATAATCTTCATTTCATGTCTATATCATTTGTGGAAAGAAATCCAGAACACAAAAATAATAGAGAATATAAATGGTGGTGATTATCTTAAAAAGTAATATTTGTTCATCCTCAGGAGTGTCCTTCATCATTTCTTTCCCTTCTCACTTGTGGAGTTTTTATTTCCTGTTTCCCTTTTTCACAAAAGGATTATTCAAAGCTTTCAGCTTACATGGAAATAATTCATAAATGACTTTCCAAAGGATCTGAGTTAAAATAAAATTTTGAAACATTTAGTACAGTGTTAATTTTTTTTTTTATAAATATCCCTCTCACCCCAACCCTACTAATCATGTCCACCAGAACATGGAAATTTCAGTGGATGAGATATTTTTCAGGTCTTTACCTCAGTAACCCTTTTCTATGTTTAAAAGTTTAAGAATTTGGGGTTATTTAATTTTCAAAGACAAGTGATTATAAAAAAGAAGGACAAAGAATTTTATTAATTTATGAATAACATAAATTATATAAGATACATTTTTGGTGAAGACTAATATTTATGTAAAGCAATTCTTACTGAATCATTACACACATTTCAATATGCCAGAAATAATTTAAGAATAACATTTATCAAAAGAAAACTCCCAGAAAAATTAAATATGGCCAAGTTTATTTAGACAAAGAACAACTCATGAATCAAACAACAGTCAGTACTGAGAGCGGAACCAAGAGCTCTATGCCGGCAGCGTGAAGATTCGGCCTCCACAGGTAATGCTTTCCTGGCCACAGCTGGACCTGTTTTGGAGGTAAAGTGTAACGAGATGTTGTCCTCATTTGGAGGCGATTGAGAGAAGGTCCCTAGGTGTCATAGAAGAAGTAGACTTCTTCGCGGACTGTTGAAGGAAATATTTTAAGTTCTAATTTTATTTTTTAATTTTATTTACTTATTTATTGTTTATATTTTAGGGAAGGATCTACAGGTTGTTCAGGGTCTCATTACTAGATCGGACTCATAGTGATCCGCCTGTTTACAGCCTCCCAAGAGCTGGAATTACAGGCACATAAGCCTCCACTCCCAGTCTCAATTGCCATCTCGGTGTGCCCAAGGGTGGGGCTGGCATGGCAGGCCTTGGGATCAAACTTCAGCCCCTATGCTTGCTTGCAGGAGCTTCAATCCACTGAGCTATTTGGTTGGCCTTAAGTTTCAATTTTTTTAAATAAGAGCTAGGAATGCTAAAGCAACAACAAATTAATAGTCTTCTATTTATTTTTTAATATATGTGTTATATTAAAATATATGACTTTTTAAACTATATGAAGCTAAACATGTATACATCTTCATGCATCAAAAGTATATTATATGCATTCATGATAAGCAAAGTTAAGCTAGGCAGAGATTTAATTGAAAATTGAAAATATTCTACTATGAACTAAATTTCTATGTTCTATTCACATACATGAAGGTCTCTAATACTACTGTTGTTTATCATATTCCTCCACAAGAAAACATAAGAATTAGGTTCTTATTTAAATTTAAATTTGAAAAATATTTAATAGTACATGTTTGCATATTAGGTTGCAGTCTTCATGGATGTTGGCAGATGTAGGTACATACCATAATTCCTTTTCTTCTTTTTCTCCATCTTTTGCTTCTTTTGTCATTTTTGGAGATTCTATTTTCATGTTTCCTATTACCTATCATCTATTTACTGTTCAGTTTTCTCATAAAAGGCAAAATTTGCACATCCAATTTATTTCACTCAATTTCACTGTCTCAGGGTACATCTATTTTCCTACAAGTGACTCATTCATCCTTTTTTAGGATGGAATAGTACTCCATTGTGTGTACATACCACTTTCTCTTTATCTCTTCATCTGATTACGGACATATGGCATATTTCCAAGATTTAGCAATTATGAATTGTACTGATACAAACAGTCACCTGTGTATCACTGTAATAAGATGTCATTAGCTCTTTCAGAAGCTATCTACAAGGGGAAAATAAATAGGTCAAAAAACCTCCCTTCTGGAGGGAAGTATCGTCTTTAACAAATGGCTCTCGAAAAACTTTTTATAAATGTGAAGAAAATTGAATCTAGAGCAATTTTCTTTCTATGTACTAAAATACAAACAAAATGAAACAAAGGCCTAAATATTAAAACCATATCACCTAATCTTCTGGAAAATAAATATATGAAACACTTGAAGGCATAGACATAGGCCTGGGTTTTCTGAACAGATCCCCAGTTTCACAGGAATAATATCAAGAATCAAAAATCAATATTATATCAAATTAAAAGTCTTCTACAAAGCAAAGAACATAGCAAAAAGAGTAAAACTGCAACCTAAAGAATGGGAAACAATTTTGCTAGAACAGAAGACAAATATCTAGAACATATAAATAACTTTTTAAACATCTCTAAATTAAAGACCTAGTTACCTTAACTAAAATACACTTGGTCTCAGCCACAAGGTTGAGAAGTGATGGATATCTAAAGTGAACAGAACTTTATCAGAAGAGATAATGCAAATGGTCAATAAATAAATGAACAAAATATTCAAACAACATTGAGCATTCATCATATTTCAGAACTAAACTTTTATCTTAAAAATATCAAGCAGTGAGAAATTCTGGTGAGCCTTTTGGGAAAATGAATGCTTCTGTATTACCATGGGGAATGTGAACTAGGATGCACAAAAGCTGAGGAAATCAGATCAGAGTTTCCTCCAAGCACTAAAAGTGTAGGTTCTTAATGAATTTGACACAAGTCTACTGGTGTTCTACAAGGGCGAGTACCACAATTTTTTCTTTTTCTCATATGGTGAAATTTGGCCCAGCTGCCTCCTGTGGAGCAAGATGTGATGTCCTCTGGCAAATCTCAATATGTACAAACGGCTCCGGAGCTACTTCTATCCATGTCTTTTAAGGAGAATGTGCTCTGATCTTAATTCAACTCTTTGCAATGGGACTTGGCCAGATGTGATTGAGAAACAATGCTCTAGCTCTTCACCTGTAATGGTTTGCAGGTTTGAAAAAGTCTGGACCATCAAGATAGAATGCGACTAAATCAGTCACTCTACATTGCTGACTTATAGCTTTCAGTGCTAATAGGAGAAAACAAATTCATATTTTATTAAAGAAGACTTTGAATTTGTTTAAATTAAAATAGCTAAATGAGTACAGAACTTGAAAACTAAAGACATAGCTGGAAAGATTTTAATGTCACGTATACACCTTGAAACTTTTATACAGGTTCAGATGAAGCCCTAGAAACTTAAAGTGGCATTAAAATTAAATAAAATCACCAAGGCATACCAACATTTGATTTAGCTAAAATGATATACCACAAATTATCTATATATGTAATATATATTATAATTATATATGTAACTTTAATTTTTTCTTTTTTCATTTTTTCCCTTTATCTTCCTAATTTCTTGCAACTTTTTTGTTTTTGTACTTTGTCCAATTTTGTATACATATAATTATATAACTATATAAATACATTATTTTATTATTCAGTCTTAGTCTGTGAACATAGTATATTCATAGATATATGGTTTAAGTCTTTATTATACTCTCATGATAATGTGCTTCAGCACATATATTAATGCACTGTTTTTGAACTTTCCTGGGCCCAGGGAGATGGCTTAGTAGAATAAGTGCTTGTCCGGCAAGCATAGGGTACTGAGTTCAGTCTCCAGTACCACAAATAAATACATAAATAAATAAAGTGTTCTGCTCAAGATCTTTTGAAATGTTGATTTGTTTCACTCTAGACAAAGTCTTTAAATACGCTTAGTTAAATATCTGCTGAAGAATCATTGTTTTATTATTGACATACTCCTTTCATTTTTAAGGAAAAGTTTACTTCCCATTTTGTAAATATGTTTCATTAACTTCACTATATCAAGGTGTATATTCCAAGACAATTCCTTATAATTATTGACCAGCAACTTTCAGTTGCTTGTCTATTTTCATTGCCTAGATTCTATAGTTATTCAATCACACTGTTTATTTTATTCATAGTGCTTATGTCTTCACGTGCTTTTATTTATTTGTTTACGCTGCATTTCTTTTAGAGGAGTTGTGATAAAAGAAATAAACTTACAAATGTAAGATCACAATTGTGAAATTGTAGGGTTTGGGGAGACAGCTCAGTAGAATAAGTGTTTTCCTGGTAAGCACAAAGGCCTGAGTTGAAATCCCCGGCTCTGAAAAAAAAAAATTGTGAAATAAAAAACATCTGTAATTTTGGAGTATGTAGACTGTAACTACAATAATTGAATAAATTTAAGCCTACAAATTTATTCTTCCATTTTTTTATAACCTTGAATGTAAGGTTTTGAAATGTTATCATCCAAATATTGAAAAACAAATGTAACCAACAGAAATAGACAAATTGTACCATGGATTTCTGTTGGCCTATGGAAAGGAGAAGTTCATTTACTTTATCTTGTAACTTTTTTTTTTCCTTGGTGCAATTTTGCATTCATATATAATCTGAACAACTAATTTGAAGATATTATACAACACAAGAAATACTGTCAAATGGGTATTATTGTGGTTATTGAAATTCTGCATCAAGGCCAGGAAGATGGCTCAGTAGAATAAGTACTTCCCTGGCAAGCATGGGCCTGTGTTCAAAAAAAAAAAAAAAGCTAAAAATAAATCTGCTGAAATTCTGTATCATTTGTAATTTTTCTTTCTTAATGCTATTTTGTATTGTCTTTAAAAATAAAATATTTTAAGAAAGAAATGCATTAATTATATATAGGTAAGTGCCTATGTCCATCCCATGGACAACTTTGCATGTGCATAATAAAGAAATCAATGCTCAAACTGATGACAAACCTTTATTTCAAATACTTATTTTCTGAGAAACTTTAGAACAGTAGAAGTGATGTTGGTATTAACACAGAAAAATTTGACCTGGCAGGCACGGTTGTGCATGTTGCAATCTCAATGCTCAGGAGACAGAGCCTGGAAAATTGGTGTGAGTTCAAGACCAGCCTAGGCTACACAGCAAGACTGCTAGTCTTCCAATTGAACATAGCTAAACTTTTCTGAATCTCATTTTGATTGTGTTTAATAAATAAAATAATTATTCTGTTTACCCTGCATTGACAAGACCACAATGTACAAACACACATTCAGTTAGACTTTTTCTGTGTTGTGTAAGTACAAGTGTCTGTATGGATTAACATATTTAGTGAGTTTTCAGCTCTTTGAAGATAAAGAGATTTCAGTAAAATGGGGTGCAGGAGTCCAGTATTTGGAGAGGCCTCGACTCCTGCAGGCGGCTGTGGCTGACAGTACCACTCTGTTCGTCTGCTCCACTGTAGTGATCTATGGCTGCCCTTTCGCCATCGCGCCATTTCACAGAGCATCTTTCCCTGGAAAGCTGCTGCTTGTGTGTGTCAGGGCCTGTGGGTCTCTGAGAACCCTGGGATTTCCCTGTAAATTCAGCATTGAAAATTATCTCTCCAACCTTATCAAAGCCTTTTTATATCAATTTTAATTTAGAACTGTAAAACAATTAACCTTATAAGGAAGTAAAGTAATTGTAAGACAAAGAATTTTAAGTAATCTTTTTAAAATATATCCACTATTGTAAATCTTAGGAAATATAATTTCTGTTTCAAAATAAGAACAAACTGTTTTATCTTTAGGATGGAAACAACCTTTTAATTTAGTAACCTTCAGGGGGAAATGTAAAACCTTTTCTTTTAGTATTAATTGTAATGGAGACAGACAGCTACTCTGTTTTCTGAATTGCTGCTAAGCTCTGTTCTGGAAGCACGGCCCATGTCATTTCTCCAGATGACACCTTAGCAGCTGCCCTACCTGAATGATATCCTCACTTGCATTTGAAAAGCCCTTTAAAATGTTTCTGAATTATGTTTTTTAATTTTTAACCAAATTTTGAAAATTAATTTCAAATTTCTTCTCACAGAAAGGATGACCAACTGAGTCAGATGAGAGTCTGGGGTTATTTAAACAGTGTTTTGAAAGCCGCCAAATAGCTCAGTGGACAAAAGCACCTGCTCAGTCAGAGTGCAGTGGCTGGGGTTCAGTCCCCAGCCTGCCATGCCGGTCCCACCCCAGGGACACACTGAGACTTCGATTGAGACTTGGTGTGGTGACGCGTGCCTATAATCCCAGGGTTTGGGAGGCTGAAAACAGGAGAATCACTATGAGCTTGATCTGTGTAAGGAAACCCCATAGATTCTGTACTAAATACATAAAAAACATTGTTTTGAGTAAATTGAAAACAAAACTGGGATTTTCCTGTAAATTCAGCATTGATGACACCAAGCAAAACCTAGAGCCTTTCTCTGCATTGATATTCTGCCCTTGTTTGCCACTTTTACTCCATAGCCTGGAGGCGAGTGAGCTCCCACTAGGAACGGATGCTACCACTCACATTTCCTCCCCAGAAGTCAAAGGAGCTGTGACCCTGTAGCCATGAACACTGTGCTCCATCACTGTGTGTGACCCCCATCACTCTGGCTCTGGCCAGTGGATGTTTTGGTTTTGGTAAACCTGGTACTATCTTGAGTCCAACAAATTTTTGGTGCCAGCAACACACATAGTCATTGGCAAGGCCATGGTGTGCCCTAGTCATGACCCTCCCATGTAGCACCTGCTGCCCAGGACTATGTTGTTGGTTTGTGTCAACCTCTGGGCACACAAACAGACAAGTGACTGAGGAATCCCAGCTGGGTCTGCCTAGGTCCAGAGAGTGGGGCCCGCCCTGAATCAGTTTGTAACCCTCGTCTAGGCAAGGCCATGCCTCTTGGAATGAAGTGCTTGCAATTTAAAGGAATGCTTTCCTTTTTTATTTAATTGAGCAGGGCTAAAATGTTTAAACTCTATCCACTGTACCTTTGCTCTCCACTCTGTCCCATGTGAGACTAAATTTTAAAAGAGCACTCCACATTAAGTCATTTATGGTGATCTTAGATAGTAATGTAAGTACAGGAGCCAAGAAAACAACAAACATTTTGCATACATCTAAATATATCTATAAACATCTATCATTCTTAAAGCTCTGTCTCATTTTTCCCTTTTTGTCTTCTCTCAAACCTTTTCTTGTATTTATGCTCATTTATCTCTCTGACCCTAGGGAGCCCATTTCCGGCCCTCATGAAACCATTTTTGGCCCTCATGAATGTGTTTCTGGCCCTCATGAACCCTTTTTTGGCCCTAGTGAACTGTTTCCTAATGAGTCTCCGTCCCAAAGTTTTACACTTAATGTACCAGTATCATGTGCTCCTGTGTGGAATACTGACTCCCCAATTCACTTCCCTCCATCACGCCTGCTCTTTGGAAGTGTTTCTGCTGCCCATACTTATACCAGTGTCCCTGTTTGAGCACCAAATGTAGGAATTCATTTGGTCTGTTAGGGTGATCTGTTGTACCCAGGGAGAAACAGTGGCAAGAATGAGGAAAAGATAGACAAGAAAACTGGGTTAGGTGGTGGCTCATTTGCCTGTTTTGTGATGCAACCTCAGAACAACACTAAGGGCTTTTATTTATACCTTGATAAAGTTGTAAGATGAAATTTGCATAGTGACTAATAGCCCGCAGTGCCCAGGCAGGATGTTTCTCTTGCGAGTGAAGTAGCTTGACTCAACGAGGTAGCTAGGTAATGAGGCCTCATCCTGCCCTCCCACACATGATCAATTTCAGCTTCAGTGGCTCCCAACAGGTAGGAAGGAGCCTGAGAATCTTTGGTGCCTTCACTTTTCAGAGAATGATTCACCAAACAGCAAACATGTCACATCCCATCAAAAAGTTCCCCTGGATTCATAGAGATTAAGGCTTTATTAGGTCTCACATGAATACGTCACCTTAAATAACCAGGTTTGATTTGTCACTTTATATAGTTGGCTCCAGGCACTTGCCATAGATGCTTATCTTGGATTCAGTGGGTTTGGAAAACAAAAGACCAAGTCTTTGCCCCAGTAAGTGAAACATAAAGTGTGTAAAACATTCTGGGAACTCTTTATTCTTGTGATTTACTCAATTATCAAAGAGTGTTTCTATAAAACTCTTGAATAATATTCAAACATAATTTATTTCACAAATATCAGACAGCATAATTTTCCTAGAAACGTATGTACATAGGAAAAAAATCTGGACTCTGGACACTCTATTGAACTGTTGTTTCTGGTACTAATCTGAAGACAAATATAGTATTAATGAGATGGAAATGAGTTTGACCTGATGTTTCTTAAATTCAGAGATCATTCTACTCACATCAGTACCCGAGCTTGGTTTTCGCTAGCACCCCAGGTTGAAAGCACACTTACCTAAATCAGCTCCAGTATGAATCATGTTTCCCATGAAGCTATCACGACAAACACTGCCCTCTGGGCTTAGTCCTTGCCTTTTCTTTGCCTTACAATTGAAGCACCTACTGACATCAGTCTTATGATACTTTTATGTCTGATGCTATTCATTGTCAGTTTCATTTATGATTGTGTAACATCTTCAAAGCACTTTAAGTTTGTTTAAACGTAGAAAATTTGATCTATCTAGATTCATGTTCCTTTCAAGCAAACACACATACTGCAGGATCGAAACTAATACATGTCACAGTTATTTACTTCAAGAGACAAGTGTGATGCAACACTGATAACTCAGTACAATTTTATCTCAGAAATTTTAACCATCTGACATATTTAAGCTACATAATTTCAAAATTCCTTCTGATTTTGTTTACTAACATCTATGAGAGATTCACTTCATACACATCAATTGAAAGATACAACCAAATTATTTCAATTTCAGTTTTAAACAATTACCAGTTCAATTATTTAAATATAGGATGACCAAAAATTGCACATGATTTCATTAATTTTATAGGACAATATAAGAAAAAATTTAAAAATAAGAATTTCATCAAATTTATCCGATAATTTTTCTGTGTATGTTACATCTTGAAATATTCAAAACACAACAAAAATTTACAATTTTGACACTGGTATCTGACCTCTTGAAGAATTCTTCCTGCATTATTATCTTTCTTTAAACAACAGATTTCACACTGTTGTGTTGCCTTTTCCATTTCTCCTCAATTTTAATAAAATGTCTATCCCTTAAACACAATGGTGAAGAGAGCCATGATGGACATTGTGGTGGATATTTCATTATTCTGTATTTTTCAGTTATATGGCCTATCAAACCTAATCTAATTTGTTAATGCCATTTGAACCCCCTTATTTTGAATAAATAATAGAGGAGATCCAGAAGATATGTAAATAGTTTATGATTCTTTATTAACTGTATTTACTAAAATACAGAATAGCTTTTTAGATTTTGGTCAGTTCTATGAATGACACTCATAGAATTGTTATAATCATTGAGCACTATTGGAAATTTTTAGTATTGTTTCTTTTTTCAAGCACTACAATTTCAGTACTATGAATAGATGACAATACTGATATGTCATTTTGTCTTTCCATTTCATCACATAGACCTTTCCTCTGATAGGCTGATTATTCCTTTTCAAGATTTTAATTTTGCAGATCTTTTGGCATCTCCTTCCTATTAAGTCTTAGTGTCCCAAACATGGCCATTTTTAAAATTTATTTATTTTTTTAATTGGAGAACAAATATCAATGAGACAGTTTCATGACAAATTAACAGAACAGATTTGGTAAATTAATACATTGCAAACTGTTTTCGTATTGTACGAGGTGCATACATGTTAGTATACTTATAGACATTATTATAGCAGATGTCTCTAATCAGTGAATCAAGAGAGTGTAGCTATATAATTATCTTATTTTTTGTACTTCAATTATATCACAGATCCAACAATTAACACCGTCTACCTTGTTATCTCCCCAGTGTCTGTCCATAGTACTAGAAGTCAACATATCTTGCCCAACCACTATTAGTGCAAATCTTGCTTCTCATAGGATTATGCAAAAGCACGGCATATTTATCCTAACTGTACTGTTTATACACACACATCATGATTCTTCCTTTGTAGACCTTTTTTTTTTTTGTCTAGACCTGTCAAAGATGGGCACTCCATTGTCATTAAACCAATTTAGGTGCCTGAACTTGGCAACACAATCCAACACAGCCCAGCATTCCACAATAATAGTGACATTAATTATAATGTAATCTCTTAAGATAAGAGATTTCATAGATATGGATTGCATAAAACCATGTTATTTTTACCAATGAAATGAACATGAATCATAAAACAAAATAATCAGAAATTATTATTATATTTCACTGGAAACAAGCATCAAAGATGAATACAATGTTTTAAATAAAGTCCATGCAAATAATAGTCTATTTCACTTACAAAAATAGTCTCTAGTTGCACCCATCTATCTACAAAAGCCTTAAATTTATCTTTCTTATAGCTGAATAATACTCCACTGTGTAATAATACCATATCTGTTGTATCCATTCCTCGGTCTATAGAAAGCAAAAGGATGCATGAATTCATGACATGCAAACACCAGCCTGAATGTTGCTCAGGATAGTCAGTATGCAAAGAAAGATACTGTCCCAGAGTAAACTAATAAGAGTCTTAAGGTATACATGCAAACTAATAAAATAGATGAGACTCAGATTTAATTTTTTTGTTAAGATTTCAAAAGTTCCTATTCTTTATAAGAAGAACAAGATCTAGGTTTATATCTGGAAATTTTTTTTCCATGGAAAGAGTTTTCATTATTCTAAATAATGAAAGTCTGTGCTTAACACTTGTATGTAAGTAAGAATTCAGCTGCATCCTGTCACTAGTGCTAACAAGAGAAGTTTCAATAGGATAGTAGGAATGAGTACTTGCTCCATAGAGTCATTGGAGAACTACAGTGCATTTAAGGAAATTTGCATAGCAAGAATAATATTCAACATTTCTTTAGCATATGGCAACAAGAATATGCACACATTCTATAGAAAGATAAAGGTGAAAAGAATATGTAATTTACTTTAGAAGTGAATTTTTAAAAATTCCGCTAGAATTTTTAATTCTACTGGAAAACTGAAAGTAGAAAACATGATGGAGAATCTGTCCTGGAAAATTACAGGAGGTGAGAATAAAAGTGTGGACTGGCTCTATTGTGGAAAAAACAAAGAGACAAAATTAATAGAAAAAATGTGCTGGAGCTGTAGGATGTGGAGGAGGGGCCTATTAGGTTGGCAGTCATCCGCCTCATAATAGAATGGCTTCCAGACAGTAACTGCATGTATGCCTGGGGGAATGTTGAGGGGACAAAATTACCAAGAGGCAATCGAAAGAGAAAAATGTGGAAGAGAGACAGAACAGTGAGAGAAGAAATGAAAATCCAATAGCATATCATTAGTGTAAGAGCTATATTCATTGAGTACAGATATAGAAATACACCCCTACACTTACCATGAAAACCAATTCTGCAAACATGCTACTCTTTTAGATTGAAAAGATGTAATATGTTCATAGAATCTGCACAGATTTTCCTATGTCATTTTTGTTTCAATTGGTTATAATTCCTAATATAATGTAAATGACATGTCATTAATTGTTTCAGTATACTAAGCATCAGAATAATTTAGAGAATAATGTCAAAGAAAATAGCCTACACATGATTAGAACAGATGTAATCTTTAAGAATATTTGCTGTGCAGTTGGTTGAAGTGTAATTCATCATTATGAAGGATATAATGCATTTGACTTGTGAAACTTGGTAAACTTGATCATCCTTGCCTACTTTGATTTTTATGAATATATTTGAATATTTATTTATATTCAGTATGAAAGGGCAAAAAAAAAAAAAAAACGAAGAAAAGGCTTCATAATATTTCAAGCCAATGTTGGACTTTAAAAACCTGGAAAATTTTCGTAAACTTTTTAGCATTTGAGTTGAGAATTGCTTGGTCCCCGTTAGCTTTTTTACACTTGTAGAATTCTGTATCTTATTGATATTATACTCATATTACTGTTATTTATCTTTTGCACCACTTTCAGAATTTCCCATAGTGTACTAAAGGAATTGAAAAAGTATGTGTTCATCACTTTTTAACAATAATTTGTGAAATAAGCACAAAATAAATACAAAGGGCATAATGAACAAATTTATAGCAGATATAAAATTTAGAATACAATGAATATAGAAAAGTACTATATGAATGATATAAAATATGTAGAGAGAAAAGGGCTAAGTTACGTTGGGTACAAGATCTAAGAACTATGGAATAACTATGAGAAAAAAAAATATATGCAATCATGCTTCCATGGAATTGCCAGAAATGTATTTGAAAAGTTGTAGTCAACATTTTTTAAATATAGTGAACACTTAGATCAATAATTTTAGCAACCTAAAGAAATCCAGTCCTAAAACAAAATCTGAAAAATTAATAAGGTATGGCATATTCAATCTGCTCAAAAGATGTGCTATTATTTTAAACAGTCAAAAAATAAAAGTAAAATATATAAAGGACAAAGATAATTTTATTTAAAAACAGTTAAATATACAAGCAAGATAATTATAAAACAATGTCTTTAAAACTGAAAAAATGTCATTGTAAAATTGTATTAAAAAATTGTGTGTAAAAAAAAAAAGATAAAACGGTGCGTTTTGGAGGAACTACTGGTCTGAAAGAAAGAGAAAGACTAAAAGAATTTGGCAGTATAGGACAAACTAAGAAGTGTTACAGGAAGTTCTTCAGATGAAGGGAAAATGATACCAGATGGAAATACTGCATGAAATCCCAAAGGAAAATGTGTCACTGATGTCCTGTGTGCCTGAGAAAACAAAAATTCACTTAAAATTTTAGTTTCTCTAGAGTGCAATTGAAAGTTTAAAGAAGAATGGTGGTGATAGAGAAGAGCAATAATCACATGTGAGAATGAACACAGACAGAAAGAGCAGCAGAAAGGTCAAGAAGGGGAAAATCTTAGCATCTTACTGTAGGATACTCTCACAGCACAGATATAATTGGTGTCACTTCAAGGCAGATTATGGTCAGATAAATGTGTTTGTGATAAACCCTAAAGCCATCAATCAAATTACGTACAATGGGAATTATAAATGAATGCAATGAAATAATCCCTTAATAAAAAACCTCAATGAAAGAAAAGGGAAAAATTGAAAGTTTGAAGAAAGATGAATAGGTCAAAGAAGACCACAATGAAAAGATGCATACATACATATATATATATATATATATATATATATATATATATATATATATACATATATACACTTAATTTGTAGCTACCTTAAAAATCATTACTTCAGTTGTATCAGTCTATGCTCTTTATCCCTAATCATAAATAATTCAATTAATAGTAAATGGCATAAACATCTTAATTAAAAAGCAGATCTATCTGTCTACTATCTATCTATCATCTATCTATATCTATCTATATCTATATTTACCTATCTATCTGTCTATCTATCTATCTATCTATCATCTATCTATCTATCTATCTCTCTATCTATCTGTTTATCTTTTTCCTGTCTTTGAGAGAGAGTCTTGCTATTCAATTGAGGAGGCAGTAGTGATTGATTGAGTGTGTCAACTTTAGAAGTTTAGAAGCCTAACTAAATCAGCTCAGCAATTCTATACCCTGTGGTGTAGAGGAGCTACCATATGGTGGCTCATCACTTAAAAAATATAAAAGGGAAATGAAGAACAAGGGGTTCCATTTCTGCAAAGGAACTGCAGTCTTCTCCTTCATCTTAGAAATCATCTTGTGGCTTCAGACTCTGCAGCTTCTGTCCTTGGTTCCATTGGCCTTCCAATGTAGACTCATCAGCCTTCCTTCATAACCCATCGGCCTCCCTTCATGGACTTGCATGCAACACTGCAGTGAGCCCCAGACCTCAGACTGAGTCCTCCAGTCTACAGTGTTCAGATGTCCTCTGCAAGCTTCCTCATCTGACTCTAATTTCTTATACATTTATATACCTTGTATGATATCAGTTTCTCTAGTAAAACTCTGAGTGCTACACTAGTCTTGAGTTCACTTTGTAATTCAGGCGGGTCATAAACTTATAACATGCCCCTGGATCAACCTCTGGGGTGCTGGCATTAAGGTGTGTGCCTCCACGCTTGGCTTGGGATCAATACATTTGAAAAAGTATGACAACCACAAGACACAAACCATAAAGGTAATGACATGGGCAAGAATTTTTTTTATTATTTAGGACAGGTTAAAGATAAAAATCTATCTGTAATGAATGACAAGAAAAGAATATAATCAATTTACCAAGATACTAATAGATTAAAAGCAGATACTGAGAAAAATCTTCATATTCAACAAAAATAAAAATTGTGAAGCTATTCTAGATTGAATTTATTTCTTAAAATAATTAATTATCAATTGTTTTATTTTTAAATTCTATTTATATCCACTTGACAGACAATTGCATTTATCTATGGGGTACATAAATAACTTATGGTATACTAGGTTAATATATATATATCTTTTGCGAATCTATATATAAAATGAATATAATTTCATATGTGCTTTTTAAGTCTTTTAAAAATGTCAATAAAGGAAGGAACACATAATTCCATATTAATATTTTTATTAATATATTAATATTCGATATTAATATTAATATGCAATGATTTTTTTATGGAATCGTTCATTTTATGGAGTGATTCATTTGAACTAATTCATATAATCATCATTTTAGCAATCATTTTGTGGAAGAATATTAAAATTATTCTTTTACTAATTCTGAATTATATAATACATAGTAAGTTCAAAAGTCCAATAAGAGAGAAGTGAATTCGTATTTCTTTCAGAGTCTGTAATAATTATCTGTGAATGATCAATGTGTTATGTTAGGTTGAACTAAGGCATGGTCAAGGCCTCCAGGCCAGGTGAAGTTCAGGAAGAGAAGTTCATCTGAGCCTGATTTTAGAACTCTGAGCAAGATAGAAATGGATGTGAATTTATAATGTTATGAAGGGCACCTAAAAATTGAATTCCACAGCACAAATCACTGAATTGTGAAATACTGAATATTCTTCTATCAGAAGGCTTGGGGCATGTGGTGCTCATGCTCAGTGTCTTATTCTGCACTGTGGGAAACCCCAAATGTGTGCAGAAATTTGTGAGTGGATTATAAATAAACTTAGGTCTATGGAGCAGAAAATATGTTACAAATATAAAATAGTAGGAAGTGTCCACATTTATAAAGTAAATGGAAAAATAGCAGGGTAAATTTTGACCAGAAATAAATTTTATAGGAAACCAGAAATCTCCACCTCTTTTTTGCAGTATTTTTTGAGTATTAGAAAAATAATTTTTATAATGTATTCAATATGTATTTTTAAAGATAATTATCAAAAATGTAGTTTTTAGTCAATAGTATCAATTGATAAAAATATTATCAGAAATTAAATAAATTGAAAATATTGAATAACAAATATTAATATGGAATTATGTGTTCCCTCCTTTATTGACATTTTTAAAAGACTTAAAAAGCACATATGAAATTATATTCATTTAATATATAAATTTGCAAAAGATATATATATATATTAACCTAGTATACCATAAGTTAAAGCATCAGAAAAATACTACACTTAATCCATGCATGTGCTTGTATTACTTACAATCTAATAGAATTTAGGAAACATTGATAGTTTAGCTTATTACTGAATTAAAAAATAAACAGCACAAGCAGTGCCTTCTTGCTGTTCAAAGGAACAAATATAAATGGAGCCCTTCATAGGAATAGATTTGGATAGATTTAAGGACATGATAGTATTTGATGAGAATCTTTAAGACCATTACATTCTGATGTGTGAAAATGGGATAAAGTGTGGTAATCTGAGTTGAAAGATCATACACAAAGTACAACTGGGAGAGACACAAAATGCATTAAAGGAACAATCATCAGGTAAGTAATGTTCCTGTGGCAGAATAGTGATCATAATGCATTACCAAAAAAAATGATGGACATTCTGTAGATGACCTTAATTCCCAAAAAGAATAAGAAAAATAGAAAATTGTGCTTTAGAAGTCAGTAGAGAGAGATTAAATGCCTTAGACCAAGCAAAAAGGAATCTGTCATTTGTTCATTTCTTGGTGTCAGTATGTTCCTCTGAGTGCCCCAAAAGATAAAGCCTGAGATGAGAACTTCCAGGTGGGTGTTGTTTATGGCATTAGGTCCCAGTTGGGAAGAGTTAGAGACGCAGGCAGAAAAGCTGGGATCATGACGCACTACCGAGCTGGTTTCTGTGGGTATCAGGGGCCCAGGCCCACTCTGACTCTGTAAGAGAATTGTAGTTAGGAAGGACTTAAGCACTGGTCCATTACAAGCAGACTCTCTCTGCAATGGCATTAACACCCAAAGATGTTCACCACATCTGTTGTTCATTCACAGCATTTCTAGCTCAGAGGTGGGGCTTTCCTGAAAGACTAAATGTATTTTGTGTCTGGATTGAGATGATTTTTGCATATGTCTGTAAATAAAGGAAACACCCATCACAATTGTGGGTAAAAACAGAAATGGACTGAGAGTTTGAGGTACTTCATGTTTGTTTTGTCCATACTGCAACCTCTTGACATAGATATTACCTCATAATGTCAATTTAGTTGAAGTGCCTTTGGGTAAAAAGAAGACCTTCCTAATGGTCCCCAATACTCAGGGTCTTGTGTGGCCTGCTCTCCACTGAAATATTAGATTAATGAAAAGAGATAAAGGAAGATTTAGACCAGACATGGTGGTGATGTATGCTTGTGATCTCAACCAACACTTGGGAGGCTGAGGCAGAAGGATGCTGGGAGTTCAAGGTTAGCCTGATCTGCATCGTGAGAACTTGTTTCAAAAAAAAAAAAGAAGAAGAAGGAAAGAAAAAAAGAGTTAAGGAGAAGGAGGGAACTCACATTGACTAAAATCTCACTGTCTCTAGATTCAAATGTGAAAGTCTTTGTGTATGTGTGTGTGTGTAAGTTTTACTTTTTAAAGAGAGTAAAAAGAAACAATAGCAATAAAATCATTAGGGCTTTTCATAAAAAGGACAGGGGAGAAGGAATTCAGTGAGACAATAAACCACTCCAAGATTGCTTCAGCACTCCTGACTTTCTGTTCTTTCTCTTCCCAGGAAACCTGACTTTGACTTCGTGGTCATCTGTATCCTTTAACATCTATATCTTTCATCCATTCTTCTGAGGAACTGTGAATGAGCAGTAATCGTAAAATGCCTCATTACAACACACGCACACTTATCATTGGCTCTTCTAGCACAAAACCTGCCTAGTTTGCAAATCATCAATTTATAGATTGTAAATTGAACCTTATATTGTATATTTGGATGCCAGTTTCATTTCAGACATTTAAAAAATAAATCCACTACCGATTTATTCTACAATTAGCTCAACAATTCATAACTAAAATGTAATTTAAATAGCTCAGTGGACTAAGGGCCTGCTTAGGCAAGCACAGGGACTGCATTCGATTCCCCCATACAGCATGCCTCGCAAACCTTGCCCCAGCTCGCCGAGCCAGCCACTGAGTCCACGCATGGTGACTCATGCCTGTAAGCCCAGTGCTGGGGAGGCTGAAAATAGGAGAATCAGTAGGAGGCTGAGCTGCATAGTGAAACCCTATATCAAGTGCATGAAATAAATAAATTAATTAATTAGTAAAATAAAAGTGTAATTTAAGAATTGAAATAATTCTTCCTGCTTTGGTTGATGAGGAAACACAACCCGAAGACTAAAAAGGCTAAAATGTTCTAAATGTCTTTTTCACCAGGCCCTGGTTTATTCTCTTTCTGTAATGAGGCTTTCTGGCTCTGCTCAGAATTACTACCTAAGGAAAGGAAGAAGCGCTTGGAGCTCAGACCTGGGGCATCTAGCTCCTCTCAGCCTTCCAGTGTAGTAGATCGGATTCTTCGGTGGTGCCAAGATTATTGTGCCATTCATGCACATATTCATGAAAATTTGTGCTCTTCCTAATATTATTTCCTAATTTTATATCATTACCTTGCCAGAATTTTGTTTCATTACTACATGTCTGTACAAAAATGAATATTAGTGGCAAAACATAGAACAACATTTTCTCACATCTTTTGATCTTTCTATGAGACATGTCCTCTATGAAACCTACACAGGTCTGTGTTTGCAGCTGTTGTTATTCTCCTAAGTCATTTTCCAATGACAATGTCCTGGTGAATGTTTACCTCCAGCCAAGTGCTACTTCCCATGAAAGAAGTCTACTGTGAGGACTACACGAAGAAATCAATATGAAGCAAAATCAGTAAAGTTAATGTTACATCTCTCTGGGTTGTTATTTTTAGCCATACTCAATTTTGGTTTACAGCTACAACTACAGTACTTACAATTTTTTTATTATTAACTATATCAACAATGTGGGATAATTTATGAGCCTAATAGGATAAATGATTTCTCATTATAAAAACAATTTCCAATGATAGTGTTTATTACAAAATTACCTCTGGTTTTAACAGGAGTGTACACCATCTATGAGAATTCTGTAATTGTGAATTTTATTGCTATTTTCTCTGAGTACATCAGTTTGATAATAAAAACTGTGCCAGGAATAACATAATGTTTAGCAATATCTGATTTTATGAAAACAATCTATTCCAAAGTATTAAAAACTGAATTTATTTTATGTAACTGAAAGAAAAATGTCAGTCATAAAAATGCATGCTGGTGTTTTCTTTCTATTCATTCACTGGCTAGAGCAAATCTGGTACAATCTCTATGGTATTAATGAGACTTCCACAAATAACTATTAAATCATTTCAAATATTTTGAAAAATTTAAAGCATTTTGCTCTAACTTCATTCAAATAAAAGAAAACTTGCAAATATGCTGACTTCCCTGCCAACTTCAGCCACCTCATTTTATTTTTTCTGTCTTTTTATACCATGCATTAATCTCAGGGCATCCTGCATACAAGCATGCTATCTCTGAGCTATACCTACAGAATATTTTATTTTTGTTTTGAAACCAAGTCTCTCCTCCCTCAGCTTCCCATGTGGTTACAATGGATATCCACACATATAGCTCCCCCTTTCTAACACCAACCTTCTCTAACCATCTGTAGTTTCTCTAAGCTCACCTTCTCTAAGCTTTCTTTTATGGTGGGGCCTATAGCTTTCCTCTATTTCACACCATCTAACATGCCAGTGCCATAATGAACATATGAAAACATATGAGTTGGCCACTCACTTCTTCAAACCCTTAAGGGAATCTCATTGTTTTAAGATTTCAGTGCAGGTGTATTTGAGACTCTTCAAAGTAGGTTCACCCATTTAAATGTTATATAATGTCAGAAAACAGAAATGAGAAAGTACATTACAAATACTGAAAATGATAATTTGTAATGTTTTCTCAGTAAGAAATATATTTATATGGGTTTTACATTTTCTTTAGCATTAACTATTGGATAGAAAGTTACATGTTAAAGGAAAAATAAATACCAATGTTAAGAGGTAGAGTTGAAGTGTATATTATATCCTGTCATTTCTCTAAGTGAACTACAGACAATCATGCATTGTTTGGTGTCCTAAATGCTCTGAAAAAAGGGTTTTATTCATCTTATAATACTATCCACACATTTTGCTTAATAAATCTTATACTTTCTTTTCAGACAAAATAATCCTTCTGCATTTGTTATTCTGTTACATAAAATGACAAATATGGGTTTCTTAGCTCAGTGCATCCCCTACAAGACAACAAAAGAATGTGAACAGGAGGTTTTTGCTCCCATAGGAAAAACTAAAGTCAGCAAAGAAAGGTATTCCCATGTGTTTTGTTACAGGATGGTTCTCTACCAGGGCATTAATTATTTTACAAGCTGAGGAAACTTAACGACAAGCACCTCTACCAAGAATGCTGTACAAATCTAAAGGAAATATTTTGTTCTATAGGAGTTAGTTTATATGATTGCATATTAGAAATCCCAATTATGAGCATGGATATGAGATCATTAAAATACAGAAAATGGTTCCCTATGCATCAAGATACAACCATATATTTAGTAATTCTTCTACTTGTGTTAATATGAGAAATCAAACTGTTGAATATCTCCTTGTAAGTCGGTTAATCTTAGAGAAGTTTAATTATTGTTTGTATAGGAAATGTTCATTTCCTGTGGTTGCTATGCTATTTTCCTAGTAATAAGTACTTTATTACCATTTGTAATTTATTACCACAGATGGTCATAAAGTATCACAAATTAGGTTGCTTATAAATAGAAATTTATTTTCTCACAATTTTATAGCCTTGAAGCATGAAGTCAAGATGTGGAAAGGACTGCAGTTTCTACAGGAATCCTAAGGCATAATCATTCCTTGTCTACTGTTGTTTCTCAGGACTTCCAGTATCCTTGATTTATGACCACATTGCTCCATTTCCTGTCTCACCTTCATCTTTTATCTTCCGTGTGTCAAATCTCTTTCTTCACTTTTATGAAACAACTTTTCATTGGACTTTGGATCCAAACAGATAATGCAGGTTGAGCTCCTCTTCTCAAAATTGTGAATTTAATCACATATTTGCCACATAATGTGGCAATACATCATTGTGTATTTTACATAATATCACAATATTAATGACTTTCAAAGATAGAAAAATAAAAAGTAATGCAATCCGACAGTATCTCTACTATCTCTACTGTTTACTCTTGCACAGTTGTGTTATGTGAGTTGTAAACTTTTCTTGTTCCTAGTCTTGAATATATTAACATTTTATTCTAATACATATATGTCTTATTTTTATATAAAAGAATGTGAGTGCACTTGGAAGTTAGGACAGAAAATGAGGAATAAGGGTTCAATTTCATTTTTAAAGAATAGAATTTCTGTAATAGTAATAGAAGTGCAAAAGGTTAAATCTTTCCTCATGGATACATTTTCTGCTACTGTGATTTTGCTAAGGATAAGTATATTTTAAGCTGTTTCCATTTTTTGCTTATAGTTGGATGGATTTAGCACTCTGGTTACCATAGCTTTAGAGCAAAATCTTGGTTTTTATTTGTAAACTGTGATTTCTAGTTTGAATAGACCTGTTGGTCTTCCTATCTTTTTCTTTTATCTATTCTTTATGATTTAGGTATCTGAAATAGCTTTAAAACAATTTGTAAATATCTATGAAACATAACATTGTGGCTAAAATGACAATATTTACATAATAATGTAAAATAAATTTATATCTCATAATCTTTCTATTTATAAACATTGTATTCATTTGTAGCTTTTCATAAATGTTTGCACCTTGTACAACAAATAACCACTAAAAAAACAATATGCAATGTTTTAGTTATTGAACCTGTTCAACTAATTTAATTTGAAACTGTCTCATTGCTCTTTGTTCTTCAATAAAATTATGAAAAAACTTTATAAAGCTATATTTATATACATTCCACATTTCATTCAATTTTATGTACCTTCTTGTTTTCTATGAAAATTTGTATTTTGATTTTGTTATAAAATTGTCTTCTTTTTATATGTGTGCTATTCATTTACCAGTCACAGGCTTAAATACAATATAGTGTATATCATTTCAGTGAGGTAAAGCATAAATGAAGAAAATAATAAAAATAAATAGAAGGAAAGACATAACGGGATATTTTCTTATAACTGTGAAGGGGTACACAGGACAAAGAGGGAGGGTGAAGAGGAGAGGGCGAAATACATACATAGAGGAAAGTCACATACAGGCTTCTACTAACCTTAACCACTTACCAGTTCAGTTATTTAAATATAAGATGTATAAGATAACAACAGGAAATAAAAGCAATAATCTTATCAAATGCATTTAATATAAGAATCAACAATTTGAAATTATGCTGACTGAGTGAACACTTGGGACAGTAGACCATAAACAAAAGTGCTATCCAGTGATGCCAGGATACACTGTTAAGTTGTTAATAAATGCAAGCACTACATGGCCTGATTGTAAGTTGAGCTTAATGGTACTAACAAGAATGGAAAGGGGGAAGTGGAAATGAAAGAAGCAAGGAAGGGGAAAGTGGTATGTTGAAGGAGATTTAAAAAATAAGTAATTTTGATATGTATATGTGCCAATTCTCAAGATGGTTGTAAAATACATATATTGCAAATATGTACTAATAACAAATTGGAAAAATAACAGTGTTTTTATAGTTACACAACTCTACACTTTGAGTTAAAGTCCTTAACTTTCACACTAGCAATATGTGATTATTGTTACATGTCAAATGTAACTCAATAAGCTGTTTTCAAGCAGTAACATAATCAATTTTGCATATTTATCAGCCCTACATACCAAGTACTAAGAAAATATATTATCTTAAGGATAAAGCTGAACTGGAAAATAATTGAATTATTTATTTCTGAATAAGTAAATAATTTTAGCTACTGATAAATACTGTCACATTTTCCAAGTAGAAAGCAATTATTATTATTATTTTTTTTTTTTTTTTGTGTGTGTGTGTGTGTGTGTGTAACAGGGGATTGAACTCAGGCTGTTGTGCTTGCCAGGGAAGCGCTTTTTCCACTGAGCCATCTCCACAGCCCCTCAATTACAATTCTAAGTATAAGATTTTTTGTTTAAATCTAATCATTTTGTTTAGTCATGAAACTCACATCATGTTAACCTAATAATTTTATTTGGTCATATACCTTGCAATATGTTATATATTTTGATTGGAAAGGACGTCTTTTATTCATATACTTTTCTTTTAAGATGACATCTCTTGTTAGATGAGTGTGTTTTATTTGGTTACTTTTATAGTGTGAGTCTGGAATGTCACCGAAAGACCCACATGTTACAGGCCTAATTGCCAAGCTATGGCACTTATAGGAGGTCGGAGAAACTTTATGATGTAGGGATATTGGAAGAAATTCAAGGAACAGGAGTCATATCCTTCAAAGAAATGTTACTATATCCACTTCCTGTTACTCTTCTTAACTTACCATCTACAGAAAGGTGGAGGGGCCTCCTGAATCAGGGCTCCCAACATGATACTCTGGGTGCCATGGGTCCAAAACAACAGGGTCAAGAGATTACCAATTACATTTTTCTTTATTTTTAAAGTTGATTGTCCTGGCATTTCTTACAATGAGCAAAATCTGAGTAAGACAGTTGGTGATTTGAAATGTTATCAATATATAATGATATTCTTCAGGAGATAATGCAGTTTATTTTGAACAAATTTGTCAAATATGAAATATTTGAGGAAATTTTTATTTATTTAGGTGTCATGTCCTGAAGGTTACTTTTTGTATTTATTAAGTCAACGAACTTACTGCATTTTTATTCTATATTTACTTTAATACACAAGTATGGCTTTTAAATATATGCAATTATCATAAGGTACAGAATACTACATTGATACATAGTATATTAGCATAAGATAATATTATCTATATACAGAACTAAGAGAAAAGTGATAAAATTGTATTTCTTGAATTTTCAATGATTGTAGAAAAGCTTTATAGCTAAAAATATCTGCATCATCTATTTTTTAATAAAATATAATAGACATATAAATTTACATCTACATAATAATTACTAACAATAACACCAGCTGTAATTGCATTGATAATTACACTAGTGAATAAAACCAGAAACTGAATGCACCCTTCCTTAATGTTTTAGTTAAAAATAATTGTCTTACATATTAGTATGGAAGTTAGAGAATTTCATAGGAGTAAATAGTGTAAACAGCATAAAGAATCAATTTCAAAATTGTTAAACATTATATGATGTGATGTTATTTAGCTGCACATTTAAAAATATTTTGTAGCAGAAAATTCCTTTGATATTGCATTTAGCCATTATACTATTTTTATTATTTTGAGATAGAGTCTTGTTGTGTAGTTCAGGCTGGCCTTGAGTTCAGTGAACCTCCTGCCTCAGCCCCCTGGGTGTTTGAGTTATAGGTGTGTTCCAACACATCAGGTAGACATAGTATTCTTAAAGACGCTTTCAAGTATCTTAAAATATGCTTTTTGAAAATTGTTTAACTGAAGTCATTTGTATGATGTATTTTGCCTTAAGATTAGTATAACAAAAAATATAGTGGTGGAAATTGTCGTAGAGTTAGATTTAACCATTGAATTTCTCATAAAATCTGTACAATTTGGCTATAACACAGGATATATTTGAGAAATTCTTTTTTAAAAAGATGGATGTTCCTTGAGAGCATGTTGTATAAAATAGTTAAGACACACAGACTAAATATCATATAGTTTTTCTCATATGAGTACACAAAATACAAGTAAGTGAGGAGCAGAATGAAAGATTGATAAAAGGAAACAGGGAAAGATCTTTGGTAAATGTGCAAGGGGCAGAGAAACTGAGCCAGGTGTGTAGGAGAATGAGAATGGGTATGAATAAGGTGATGTATGTAAGATGTGCACTGTATGTGTACCAAGTATCCAGTGAATGTAATTATATCATGGTATGTTGCAAACATGAACTAAAGTGGTACTACTATTGCTACTACTACTAATAATAGTGATGATAGAAATAGAAGTGAACAGAGAGATGTAGAGAGACAGGAAAAATGAAGGAGGAATAGACTAAAAAGAAAAAAATGTGTTAATTATATTTACTTAATTCTTAAAATCAGTGTGAATGTTATGTATTAAAAATATACACTAGGGCCGGGGAGACAGCTCA
>PVKA01025964.1:9532-32422 GCA_004027165.1 Ctenomys sociabilis
ACTCCGTTGACATTCAACTACCTTAGGTGCTTGAACTCGACACC
Organism: Ctenomys sociabilis; assembly: GCA_004027165.1. Lineage (NCBI taxonomy): Eukaryota > Metazoa > Chordata > Mammalia > Rodentia > Ctenomyidae > Ctenomys > Ctenomys sociabilis. The sequence goes on from PVKA01025964.1 coordinate 9,577, forward strand.
ACAATCCAACACAGTCCAGCATTCTGCAACCATAGGGAGTTATTCAAAGAAATTGTCGACCATATCCATTTACAGCTCAGCTTAATATTATGGGCTCACGATGTATACTTCATTTTTATACTTTTATACTTTTCTGCTGGATGGTTAAGACCTGCTGTCCATATTTTCAATCATGATTTTAATCTCCTGGATTTTTGACTGGAACTTTGTTATGAAATCCCATCCCTTTCTGTCCTGGGCTTTCATGTTCTTCACTTCTTTATTTTAGCTACACTACTTGTTCATTGGTGTGTTCTTTGGACTTAGTTCATTTTTTTCATTATGGTCATCATGTAATTCGCACTGGTTTCTTTAAGTTTGTTAAAGCATTTTACAGAACTGTTTTATCTCTATTGCTACCCCTTCATATCTATCTGTGATGTAACTTACTCTTACTTCACCTTTAATGTACCCTATACAAATTTTACAGAGGTAAGGTTTTGGAAGCATTTTGTTTCCTTGTCTTTTCAAACTTCTGTTCTTTCGTTTGTTGGTTTGTTTGGTTATTTTATGCTTAGATTTGTGAATTCTTTGGCCCAGTGTCCCATTTTCTGAGAACAAACCACAGTATCGTTTATGATTTTCCAGGCAATGTAGATATTAGTATAGAGGGAAAACCAATTGCTGTCCTGTACTGTGTTACTTTGTATGTGGCAGTATATTCCCAACAACAATAGCATCAAATGTCAACTGGATATTGACAAGAGCCTATGAACTACTCATGAAAAGGACTGTGATTTTAGTGATGATAGTTAGGCTCCCCTTTTAATGAACTGTAATAGTTTAGACAAGCGATTTATGTTAGTTGTTAGTAGCCATGCCAGACCTCAAGCATATCAATAAACTGTATGTTTTAAGGACAGACCTGTTTGTTAGCTATTTCCACTGACCCTGGTCTCCTACAGCTGAACACAGGCCCTGTGATCTTTCCTGGCTGACCCTGGGACCCTCTAGATTTTCATAGGAGATCCCTGTTTAGCTTTTGCCTTTTCCAGTCCTGTCTTCCAATCCTATCTCTCACTGGTGTCTGCCCTGTGTTAAGACTCTTCTTCTGGGCATTTGTCTTTTCTTTGATCAGAACAGTCTGTTGATTATTAACTCGGTTTCCTTATGCTGTGGAGAACTCAGCTGATGAATGGAGAAGTCCTTGGTTCTGCATCTTCATGGCTCTGCTCTGGGGCTGAGTGGGCAGTGGTAGTAGCTGAGGTTGGTGCTCACTCTTCCCAGGATTTCTGACACTGTTCTTGTACTGCTGTATAGTAGTGTGCCTGATCTTCCCAACTGCTCTTCTGTTCTGTGATCGAATTGTGTAGTTCATTTGGAATTTCTTATATTTGTGAAACTGTGCATGTTATTTATAAATTATAATATTGTTACATAAGGTTCTTCACTTACATTTTTTAATATTCTCTATAATAGTGTCTCTTGCTAGATTAAACAAAGAAATGACCATTAGGTTGAAAAATAGAAAACATGACAAATCATTTAATCTCTTCTTTCTTCTCGTGTTTAGGAGATGAGGGGGAATATTTTTAATCAGTGGGTTTCTCGTGAATCAATATGACTGCTTAGAAAAATGCTCTTGCATTTTTTACCATATAAATCTCCAAATCTCATAAAAATCTACACACTCACCGTATAATTTTTGACATTTATTTAGCAATTCATACAAAACTAATGGAGATTACAGATTTTTAATCTGTAAAATTATATAATAATTATTTTTAAAAAATTTTATTGAGAAACAAATAGCAATGCAACAGTTTCAAAACTGATTAGTTAGGACAGTTTCAATAATTAATACATTACATATTGTCTTCTCAGTGGTTATTTGTAGTACAAGTTGCAGACATATCCTGTCCACAAACACTATTAGTGCAACTCTTTCTATTTAAATTAAGAGAACATTGCTGTACCTCTTATTTTGAATATACAGATACAAAATGGTCCTTCATTTTCTATGAGTTTTAAAGTCATATATTTATATATGTTTATTTTTATAAAATCTGAATGTTTGCAGTCAATTGCATTTCATACTCTATTTAATATATTAACTATAATATTGAAAGTAATATTAAAAACCATAAAAATTTAATTTTTTGTTATGTAGAACAATCTAATAAACATGAGACAGTTCCATTGTTAAACAAGTTTGCTGTATTTTGTTTTTTAAATAATAGTTACACATAGACTTATGATTTGTTCAACACATTTCTCAACTTCAAATAAAATATATTTGACCATTATATTTTTAATTATCAACTGCTGACTCATCATAAGACTAGATATTTTTCTCTTTGGGGTTTATATAAGATTCAGTACTCAAGGTAGCTTAAAATCAACACACTGAAACACTTCAGCATTAATAAATCATCATGTACCTACAATATTTGGATTGGAATGGACTACCCATATCTGACAAAAACTAAACAAAAAAAGGAGATATAAATGAAGGATAATTTTGTATCTGTATGTACAAAATAGGATAGATATACAGCTACTTTCTCTTAATTCAATAAGAAAGATTTGTACTAATAGTGTTTGGACAGGATATCATGTCTGCATCATGTGCTATGAATGACTACTACAAAGACAACAATATGCAATGTATTAATTGTTGTAACTTTCCTACCTGTTTTGAAGTGTCTCACTGCAATTTTTCTCAGTAAAATTAAAAATGAAAAATCATTAATCTGGTAGCTATTACCACAAACTTTGTTACTCTTAATGTCTTATATATTTTTTTCTAAATTAACCACATGCAGTTAAAAAAAAAGTTTATTGCCATTCCATTTTCTGCTTTCCATCATTAGATATAGAAAAACTAGTTTAAAAAAGAAGATATAGAAAATCTAATATGTTATAGTTAGACTTTTGTTATTTCTATTCAAGAAATAGGAAGTGTGAAAGTGTCCCTTTTCAGCAACTACTGTGTAGTCATCCTCACATTGCCAGTGTCTTCTGGTATGTGAATGTCTTTTGTCATCTACAATCATGTTAATACTCACAAGCCAGCACTATTGGAACTGAACTATGCAGCTTTGCTGCAGGTCAGCTTTCATGGACAATTAGTGTTGTAACAGGACTTTGGTCACAAGTTGTCTTAAGTGTTTACTGTAAAGACATCATCCTGTACTTGAGCAGCAGTGTATTAGCTTCATCTTTGTGAAACATTTCATGTTAGCCTTTTTTTTTTTTTTTAAGACAAGCCAAACAACTGTTCTGTGTTCTGTGCCTAGTGTCTCTCGTGTGTGTGTGTGTGTGTGTGTGTGTGTTTGTGTGTGTAGCCTTAGGCTCTTCAAATTTCCTGTTTGTTTTTCTCATCTTGTTTGTTTTTATCCCCTCTCGGTGACTGTCAAAGGTCCACATCCAGTTATTCTTCTGACAAGAATGAAAAGATCTACCTTCCTGTTGTTTGGTTCTGTGTTAGTATCGACAAGTTGTACATTTTGATGATTAGTGAGGTGACTGTTTCTAGCAGTATGCAGAAGTAAACCAATAAATCTTCAGTGTTACTCCACTCATTGCTACTTGATTTCTGTTTTCTACTCTAAATATTACCAAACACTTATAAACATGTTTTCCCCCAAATCACACATTTATGCGGATTCTTGAAAATGTGGACTACTGTTCTTCAGTTAACCTTCTGAGATTGTTAGTTGATCCCTGTGAAAACATTTAATATATTTCAGTTGTGTTTTATCAGTTTTGTTGTTTTACTTTGAAAAGCAATTTCTATACAGGATTATAGATTTTTATATAAAAATATGTAAGTGGGAGAATTTTAGGTAGGTATTCTCTTATAGGTGTTTTTAATTTAAAGGGAGACTGTAGTTAATTGCCTGTAAGCAAGGAGTATTTAGGTATCAGGAAGTAAAGAAATTGGTATATTTCTCACTAGCTATATCAATATGATTTGTTACTGTTTTTTGTTTATGTTTATCATTTTTATTTCAATTCCTTGTCTTTTCTTTTGAGAGAATAAAAGTGCATAGATATTTATGCATCTGTGTTATACATACACATTTTGCATTGTTTTATCCTCCTTATAGTATGCCTTCTTAAATAATTTGTCTATTTAAAATAAGGCAGAAATTTCAGTTTCTTAAAGTCTATATTATATTGATTCTAGGAAAATAGGAATTTGGTTATACTGTTTTGACATATACAAACAAGGTTGGCATTTATTTTCAGTTTGTTTGAGTTTAGGAATGTCAGGAATATTTCTCATTATTATTTGATAACTTGATCAACTTTCTTTCTTGTATACCAATGATATATTGTTCTCTTTTTTCTGTGTGTGATACTTATGGGTTACATCCCTTAGTTGCCAAATATCTAGTAGTTTCAGAAGTGAAGATTGACTGTGTTGTCCTTCATAAATTGACCTAACATAATGGTATAACATAGGTTGATGCAAAATTAACATTTTTCTTTCACAATTAGTGACTGGAAAGGCATTTTCCTTAGTCTCTAATACCATTAAGATCAGCAAGTGGACAGCCTCTTAGTTTAGTAAATATACTAGATTAAAATGGATATATGCTAAAGGAAGAGATAATTCATTTCAGTTGTGAAGACTGTAAGCCATGATAAATGATTTTCCTTTACAAAATTTCCCATCTCTGAGACAGTATTAGTTTTTACTTTAATTACCGGCTGCTATAATGTTTCCTATCCATAACTGTCTCCAGAATGGACTGTTTCCGAGCAGAGGGTATGGCCTGTTTACTCAAGCGTTGAGAAGAGGGCCCAAGTTCTGCAAAGCCTGAACTGCTGCACAGGAGAGTGTCCTTCATTTAAATATTTAAATATTAATGTTTAATTGTACAGGCAGAAAACTTCAATGTCATTTTAAGGATATGTAACTTTACCAGAGAGTCTTTGTGCTTTATCAAGTTTTGTCTTGCATCTTAACATCTTTGGGAGGAAATCCAGCCTTGTGGCCATATTGGAAAGTTTGTGTGTATTAATCTTTTTTTGCTTGTTTCTTTTCTTTCTACATTCAAAAAAATACTAACAAAAAAGCTGTTGTCAATGGTAGCTCTCTCAAAAATGGCTTAGTTGACATTAGCTGAAAATGAGCAGAACGACACTAACTACTAATTGATTAGAGTAATTACACAGTCTTTGGCTAGTTTGTATTGGCAAACTCTACTCCTGGAATAAATGTGAACTTGCAGAATGCAAGGAAAAGGTCACTCTCATTTGCATGATAGGCTTCATTAGAATATGCTAAGGACGAGACCTAGTGTTTTATGACTTCAGGTGATGAATAGCTACTATATTACTTGCTAGTTGAAAGCATGTTTTAGTCACCTTAATTTACATGTTTTCTTGTTTTAATCCTAAGGAAAAATTTTTAGTTTTTAGCAGTAAGAAACTTTGTGTTTTGAACTAACCGGATGTGTGCTGAATAATACCTGTTAGGTACAATTTGAAGTCTGTATCTGTATGTATGATTAGAATAATTATGTTTTCTACATTATGTCTCCTAATATTACAACTTTGGTCATTCATAGAAGAAAATAGATTTTTAGTGTTTGTTTGAATAAAGTATAAATTTACTCATTGGAGCTTTAATTTTAGATTTCAGGTTACAATGTTTAGTATGCTGTTCACTTGCTGCCTAGTGGACTTTATTGAATCATAGAATGCATTGATTTTCTTTTTCACTTTAAGATAATGCAATTTCATCACTTCATTAAATTTTCCTCTTAACATTTTTGCTTAATTAGTACTATTTATGTACTGATGTTATTTTCTACAGTTAGTTGTAGCTATTATATAATGCTTATTTTTGCTTTACACCTGCACACATAGGATACTTTTTGTTTTTATGTTCATTTATTAAAGGCAAATATTGTAGGGGTTATGTAGAAACAAAAGTAAGATTAATTTTGTGTAACCCATCATAACACATATTTTTAAATACATATTTTTAAAGGCAAAACTAGTTTTTTTATATTTTTATAAATGTTCTCATTTATTATATCTGATCATACAGTGATGGCTGCTATTAGCTGTCATTATCCTTCTATGTTTATTATAAGAGAAAAATAGTCTTGGGTCCTTAAAGTGTAATTGTCAGAAGTACCTGCTCTTAGTAGTGACTATAATCTATTGTATCACAGGGTTAACACTCTACATAGGTTCCTACTGGAATTTTTATCTTTGAGAAGCTATTCCTGCTCATAAAACTGTAGAGAATGAAAAAGTGGACATGTTTTTTTCTTTTATCAAATGTGGTTTTGTAATAAACTTGTACAATGAGCTTGCACAAGCTTTTTAAAATATCATTGCTGCCACTGAATAGGTCTATAATTTATTTATTCAGGGATGTTGGAGGCATTTTTGATTTATTTGTTTTTAGAGAAATTTTGTTAAGAGACATAATGAGCAGGGCTGATGTTAATCATTTACTATGAAACTAAAGAATGAAAATTTTGCATATCTTTAGCACTTTTGGGGAAAATAAATTTACTTTGTGCTAATAGCTATGTACAATGTAAAAAAAATACTGTCTTACTCTGAAGAAAATGTAGTACACTCTGGAGTTTTGCTAAAAGCTAATCAATACATAATTAGTTATTTTTATGTATATATATATTAATTAGACATTACTATTTGATATCTGTAAAGATAAGAAATTGTTATTGGTAACCATAGATTACTGCCACACCTTCACTTGTATTAACTATTAGATATATATGTTCAAAAAAAAATCACAAATGTGGTTCAAGTGCCCACATCATTATATAATTACTACACACATGCATACACACACACCTTTAATTATGTCTTAAAAATTCAGATATAAAATGCTGATTTTTAATTACTAATCTGCATATTTTAGATTTTAAAAATTCTAGTAATGAATTATAGGCATCTATAATATTAATTATAATCTTGCTATATTATATTTGAGAGCATTTTAAAGCGCATAAATAAGCACTTTATGAAGACAGTTATTTCAAAAATCTTTGAATGTGTGTTATACTGAATTTTGACAGTTTGTTGAATTGTTTTAAAACTCAGTTGAATTTATACAGAATAGAGTTACAATACAAAAATGAAATTTGAGGATGGTAGAAAAAGCACATACTGTACAGTGCTAGCCATGTTATATAAGGATTAAATGTCTTTTTTATGCTCATTGTTCACTGTTAGTTTTCTGTCCCTTCTTGTTTATATATAAGTACAACACTACAGATTTCTGTATTCTTCTGGGTGAATACTGGCTAGGTGAATACTGTAAGTTGAATACTGAACCCATTTGCAGATGTGTCATAGAAACTAAATGTGTAATGAAATTTGGAAAGATATGTGATCTTTTCCAAAGTTAAGAAAATACATTGTTCTCTTTTAAAATAAAGAATGTGTTCCTTAGTTTATTCATGTCTTAAACTCGTAAAGTCCTCAAATAGCATAGCACTTTGTATATTAGAATATTAATAACTTGCTTGAATTTTAGTACTTTTTATTATATATTTGTTATGGGGTATAGGGCTTATTGTACTTTTTTAAAACAAATTGCTGCACCCAAATCATAATTGTGTGTGACATTGTTTTGTGTAAATATCTTTTAAAATATTTTGTCTTGGACCTTGTATCTCACTGCAGTTCAGTGAGATTAACAGAAATATGAATGCATTCACTTCACCCAGAAAGCATTTTTATGTCTCAGTGTTTGCAGGTGTTTGCTTTACATGTTTAGTGTTATTGTTTTTTTCATGCCACAACATGTTATGGTATCCTTGATTAATATTTCCTATTGCCTAAAGAATTTATTTCCTCAAAGGTCAGCCATATGCCTGACTGTTATTTTCGATATTAGAATTTAGGGATGCCTTGAAGGGATTGGTTAGATTTCTTTTTCTTTTTTCATGATTATTTTTGTACTCTGTCAGAAATGGTGATGAGCTTTAGTTACTCAAGGGTAAGTGTGAGAAATAATGCAGTGAAGTACATGTTTCTAAAGTTGGTAACTAAAATATTGATGATTGCCTGGATTTCAAAGAATATTTTAGCTTTAGGATTGTGCCTTGTTTCTGTTTCCATTTTTGGAAAGCCATCTATAGCTTAATGTAGAGAATCTATTTTTGACAACCATTTTCAAAACTGGACTCTTTAGTTCTTGGAAATAAAAACACGATAGTAAACAAATTAACTGAACCTGACTCCCACGTATATAGGATGCTGTGGAACTCAAAGTGATAAAGTGCTATATAATAGTCTGTATTGTATTTTTAGAATAAAAAGACATATAAAAACAAAATGAAAATGTACAGTGAAAAATACTAGCAAAACACTTTTATATATAACTTCAAAAGCATTTAACTGATTGAAATTCTATGTGTATAAAAACATATATTCCCAGTCCCTGAACTAAATTTTATTATTTTTGTGATTTTTGAATCATGATTTATAATTCAATTTATGAATTTCAGTTAAGAATATATTATTTTTTATGTTCTAAAGAAAATAGTAAATATGCTATCTTAATTTTTTGTGTTTGCTGTATCAGATTACCATGTGGAAAATTGGCTTTCTGTGGTTTCTGCATTAGTGGATTCAAATAACTATGGTTTGAAAAATATTTTGAAAAGGTTCATGTTGTTTTTATAGTGCATTATATATTTTTAATATATTTATTATATATATTTTTGCATTCTTTTACTGAATGTGTAGTTTTTCTTGTCATTATTCCATGCTCAGTGCAATATAAGAACTACTTAACATTTACTTTTTATTAAATTAAATAGTCTTAAGTATCTAGAGATGATGTAGAGTATATAGGAGGATATGTGTAGGTTATTTGTAAATACTGCACACTATTTTATGTGATATTGGAGGCATCTGATATTTGGAATTTACAGAGTGGACCTAGAACCAGTTCCTTTTTGATACAAAAGAGCTATTGTACCTGGTAGCTGAAAAGGCAGTTTATTTTCTTAAAAATTTAGAAAAAAAAATAATTTTATTGGCCCAACATGAAGCAGTCAGTAGAATACTCTCTTTGGAGTGTCTAGGGAAGTTCCCTTTATTGCTTTTTATATTTTTTGTTTTGTAGTGGTGGCTGGTGTACGTTATCTCTAGTCCCCACTTCCTTCGCCTCATCTTCCCTTCTTCTGTATTTCAGATACCCCAGGCCTCTGTTTTAAGGGTATTTATGTTTGCAATTAGATTAGGGCCCAGCAAGCAAGTTCAAGTAAGTCTTACTGTTTCCAGTTCTTTAGCGTAATAATATCTACAAAGACTTCTTTTTTATAGATGTTAACCTTTATAGGTTCCAGAAATTAGAACATGATACCTTTGCAGGTCTAAAATTATTTCCCTTTATGTGAGCATGTATCTATTATAGTTTACCTATCAGTTTTAACTTTGCTTTCAGGTTGAATTCAATCAGGTAAAAAGTTACTACCTTGTCTGTCATATATACAGGGGATTATAGTGATTAAATTCAGAGAAAACTGAATTGGTGCTTGGTCCAACTGCTGGGCTGGCATTAAGAGGCAAAAAATGTGGCTACTAGAGGAATTTGACATCATTACTGAATTAAGCGAATTTGATCCAGAAATTTCCCCTTATGTTATTTTTTTCTACTTTTCTTGGCCTCTGATGCTTTTCGGCTTGAACATGATTAGTTACTGCAGTAAGGTCTAAAGGACCCTGTGTCCTCCATTAGTAATACAGAAGTTGTTAGCAAACAGGTTTCTTTTGTCTCTTGCACTGTGCAAACTTGATTATGCTGTGACTCCCAAATCAGCACAGTACTAGTTCTCACTGTCACTTGTTTAGTTTCTGGAACCCTGCCTGAGAAACAGTCTTTTGTCTAATAGCTGCCACTGGTTGGCAGCTACTAACATCATAAAAAATAAAAATCTATACTGGTTAGGTCATGTAAAAAGTCACTGTGACACATGAGATGTTTATAGAGGCCAGTCAGTAGATAACATTTAAAACTAAGTCAGGGGGCCAGGGAGATAGCTCAATAGAATAAAGGGCCTCAGTTCAATCCCAAGTTCTGCCAAAAAAAAAATAATAATAATAATAATAAGGAAACTAAGTCAGTAAACCAATAAAAAAGTATATGTAGGATAAATCATAAGTACATTATGTATAGTGAAGTTGGGAAATTTTTATATATTTATATGTGTGGCTGTATATGTTAAATAGTGTATATTTAGGTGTCAATGTAAATATGTACTTACAATATTTTCATATGTAAATGTGTATATGTAAGCAGATACTACAGGTATATAGGTAACCGTGTATTTATCTGTAAAGTACAGGGTATAATCTAGAATTGTTTGTTTGTTTGTTTATTTATTTATTTATTGTGGAACCAGGGATTGAAGTCAGGTCCTTGCTCTTGCCAGGGAAGCATTTATTCCACTTAGCTGTTTCCTTGGCTCTTCTTAGAACTGATGGACAATTGTAACCCAAAAATTTATTTTATATACTGTCTAAATAAGAATGGTAGAAGCATAATAGTGCATGATTAAAGTCAGTTTAGGCAAAAGCAAAAAATTTAAAAACATATATAGGACAGTGTGATATAGTATGTAGAGACATTGTATCTGCTTTGTTCTCCCTTCTTCCATACCTCTTTTTCACTTCCTCCTTCCCTCCTGCCCTTTTTCCCTCCCTCTCTTTCTCTCTGTCTTACCTCTCTCTCTCCATTATATTTCCTATGTCTGATCTATGTATTTTCAATGGTAGTCAACTCCCTTGGCTGTCAAGTATACACACAATACCTAAAGCTTTTTTGAACAATAAGTGTGTCCCCTAACATGAAAACAAGTCCCTTTAATATCAGTAATAAAGGAAAAAACATTGTTTAAGAAGCTACAAACGCCAGTGTGGGTGTTATCTGGAATCTGTCATTCTCTCTGAATAAACTGCCCAGCTGGATGTTATAATTATCTTGTACTACATGATTGAATTTGAAAGCCTCGAGTGAGATAAAGTTTACAAAGGAACAGCAGTGTAGTTCTTGCATAGAATTCTGAGTCAAGTGGGAAGAAAGAGATTGTAATTAGAAGAAACCTTGAAAGGCTTTTGAATGGTAAATTATATTGTGGGTCAATTTTGTATTATTGTATATTAGTGTTTTTGATTCTTTTTCCAAAGATTTTCTGTCTGTCTGTCTGTCTATCTATCTATCTATCTATCTATCTATCTATCTATCTATCTATCTATCTATCTATCTATCCATCCATCCATCCATCTACCTTCTCTTACTGGTATCTATAGTTGTAGTGGAGAAGGAAGATGAACGCTTAAAGAGAAAAGACAATATTTTCACAAAGAATGTTTTTGATGAAGAAATTGGAATGTAAGGATATTCTAAGTATGCCTCCTTATTATAATATTTAAGAGGCCATGTATAAGTGTAAGAAAGATTATACCTTAAAGAACCCTGAAACATTTACCCTTTTAAAGAGTACAGTGAAGCTGGGCATGGTGGTACATAACTCTATTCCTAGCACTTTTTTTTTTTTTAATTTTTAAATATTTTTAGTTTTATTTTTTTCCATTTATTTTTATTTTATTAAAATACAAATGTCAGACAGTTTCAAAACACCTTAACCATTCAGAGTCGATGAATTAATACATAGCAAACTGTTTTCATAATGTTTTGGTATTGTACAGGGTGCATACATGATATTATATTTACAGCACTTTGAAAGCTGAGGCAGGAGGATTGCTGAGAGTTCAAGACCAGCCTAGGCTACAAAGTGAGTTCTGAACTGCATTCAAAATGAAATGCTGTCTCAAAAAGGAACCCCCACAAAGAAAAAAAGAAAGGGAAAAATAAAGTTGAGACCAATATCTTTCTTCCCTCCTTCCCTGCCGCCATTTCTCTTTCTCCAGAATCTCACTATGCAGCTTATTACACAAGCCTTGAACTCACTTTGTAGCCCAAGCTCACCTAGAACTTTAGGCAGTCAACTTCTCCTGCTGGGACTACAGGTGTATGTGACCATGCCCCAAAAGGGTAGTACTTCAATAACATTTATTCACAAACTTTTGGACTTTACCTACTCTTTTCTTATAAAAACTGTCATTTTATTTGGTTAAAATTAATAGTTTAAGGAGATAGTCAGAATCATGATTTGTTCTTTTCCATTTTATTAATTTGGTACTATTTTAGGTATTTTCAAAAGTAAAATCAAAGCTCAATGATTATCATAATTATTTTAATAATAAAATTTTCTCTTTTTTATAGAGTTGACTATATTAGGAGTGATAATATATTTATTTTGAGATTTTTTTCTTTTTTCTTATTGGAAAGATAGTAGTTTCAACAGTTCACACTATTCATCTGTTCTGATTTTTCTTTTAAAATAACTCAAAAAGCTGAGTGCCTCATCCCTGGTTTCTAGGCATTTTGCCTGGTTAATCCTTGTTTCCTTTAAGTAGATCTTGTAGTTTTGCATAAAATAGTCTGTTTACTCTGTAATGACTTAGTAGCTCTTCAAATATGTATTCAGTTAATGTCTGAATTTAAAATGATTATAGTCATTGTGGTCAGTTAGGACACTTTTTGAAGTAGTTATTTTTAAAAAGAGATTACAAATCATAAAATTATAGCAGAAATTGTAACAGAAGAACTAGAGTAGATAGGTACAAGAGGATACATTCCAGAACTACTGAGCAGAAGAACTTGATAAGTGAATGATGCGAGTGATGCAGTTGTAGTAGTAAGGTTAATTTAGGGTTGGTAGCTGGAGTGATTGGCTAGAGAGTGGTGTTGACCTGTGAGATGGAGAGCCCTGCCAAAAATCAAGTTATAGGAACTAGAGTAGGCAGTGTACGAGAGACAGTGATACATTTGATTTTGTTGTTTTGAATTTAAAATATATTAAAATATGATAAGAATTTTCTTTTCTGTTTGATATTCAACTAGAAAAGGCCTGAATATTGTTGGTCTGGATTTATCCTATCATGTCAGTTATGCATCTATAGTATGTATATTAATAGACATTTTAATTCTTGTCTAATGTTTTGGTTCTTCAGTTTTAAGATAATCTGGTAATGTCTAAATGGCATCTGTATAAAATAGAAGATTTTCTATGAGTTAAATTACTAATTGAGGTGAAGACTATTGTAAGTTTGTAACTTGAAATATATATATATATATATATATATATATATATATATATATATATATTCTTTTTAAAAATATGTACTGTTTAAGTCCTAATGAGTTGTCACAGTGTTAAAATCTGTGATGTTTCCTGGTTGGTATTCATACAAGTATTTTTAATAGAAATAATCTCTTACAATCAAAAATGTTATGAAAGAAATATTACTGCACTACTCTTACCTTTATTAGGTGCATTTTGTTTTCTTGCATGTTTATGTTACATGGATCATCTGAAAAATAGGTATATTATGATTTATTATATGCTTCCTAGTTTTTAGCATGTACAGTGATATTTTAACATTTTTGAAATTGTAATGTGCTTTGGAGTTAACTGGTATTTTAGTTTCTTTTCCCCTTCATTTAGAATACTGTTGCTGAGTCAACTGTGAATCTCAAAGTTGATAATTCATACTTTGAATTATTGTAATGTAATACATAAAGTATTATGTGGGCCCTTTGATCAGTTAGCTTCAGTTGTGGTTCTTTAGTCATTTCTTATAGTAGAGTTTAGCTTTAACCTCTGTCAATAATTCTTTTTGATACTCAGGCAATCTACTCTGAAAATGTATTAATTAATTTATTATTCTTATACAAATTGTTCCTTTGGCATCTACTTAGTAAAATGAAATCTCAGTTATTATATTGTGACTTCCTTTATTAAAGTTGTAGCTTCTGTGGGTATGGATCATCTATGATGTTTTCTCACCATACTAATGCCATGAAATGATGTGTACTATGTATGGGGATTAAAGTACACTGGTGGATGGATTGCCAATTTCTGACCTGTGGCAGAATCATCTGTTGTGCCTATATGTGATGGCCTGATATTTCCATGAGCATGTTTTGAACTTGGTTGGACTTTGTTGAAACTAGTTACAATGAATTTTTGTAGCTAATTTCAGTAATTATAAAGCAGCATAACAATGTTGGTAGACATATCAAGAATAGTTTACTGCCATTGTTAAATTTAGTAGAATTTGGAAATTATGGAGAAATATAAATGACACTTCAACTCTTCTTGTTCAGTGATAATTATAGTAGATTCGGTATTGTACATAGTTTATCTCTTTTCACTGTTTTTATGTGATGTGAAATAGAGAAGGTTTTTTTCCTCATTATTCTAGAGCATTTCTGTTTAGTCTTATAACTGAAATATGGTATAATAATAAATATTTTTATTGTAGGTTTCTTGTCTCATTTTTTTTTTTTTTACTTGAGTAATATAAATCAAGATCCTTGTAAGGAAATCTGTTATGGTATAGAAGACATGGTATAGTTTTTATATTTCACAGTTTTTCTTTTACTAGAGCTAGATATGCTTATTCATAAATACATAAAGTATCAATGCATATGCTAGCAATTTTCTGACAATATAGCCCAAAGGAAAATGTTGTATCTCTTTCAGAGAAATACAGCAGTAAGAATTCTTATAATTACTTGTAGAATTACGAACGTGAACTTGTGTGACACTGTTTTTTGTCAAGTTGTATATTGATATCAGTGTCTTTATTTCTTGATTGGTTGGGCTTTGTGTATTATTAAAGAATGTCAAATGAATTCTAAGAGTTAATCCTTTTTAAAAATAGAACTCCCATTTTAAAACTATCTATTATAGTAATCTAAAATCAAAACAAGTTAAAGATCCTGAATGATCAGTTTTGTAGTAGCTAACTATATAGGTTTAATATTTTGTATTATACCAAAGTTAAGGTTCTAACCCACAAAGACTTATTGTATTATTATTATTACTGCATTAAGTTTATAGTATTAGAAATTTAAATGTTTACTTCCTTATTTGTAATCTGATGGAGTTTTTAAAAAAATGGGTAGGATTTTAATTTTTGGTGAGGTGTATTTTTGTTTTTTATCCATACTTCCTTGAAAAATTTCAGTTGCTTATTTCTAGTTCTTAATGCATTTTCCTTTGGGTGTTATGTCTGTTGTTATTCATAGGCACCCTTCAGGGAAGTAGTGAAGTTAACTGTTCCCCAAAATTGGGAGTCCTGGTTGCACTTGCTGGAACTGCAGAATCCTTTTTCATTGTACCTTTAGTTCTATCTTCAGAATGAGAAGAAATCATTGCTTTTAAAAATATCAAATGAACTTTTAGAAAAGATTACTTAAGAAAGTGTCAAATAAGTTTGGGGCAAGTATAGATGTTACCATAGTATATAAATGTACTTTTAACTTTTGAATAAAAGAAACACATTTACTCTTTAGTTTTAAAATTATAGCAAGTTGTCACGGGGTAATGAGAAGATGGCCAGCACCTAATTACCGGTAAATGGTAGATTTATCACTAAATTTTTTAACTGTACAAAAAAATGGAAGGTTTTTTCCAAGAATCAAAGAAATTTGGTAACAATCAAATTGTCCATTAACTGTGACATTTGATAAAAACTCAAAAATATGCCACACTCAGCAATATATTTAAGAATACATTCATATGTGATTAAAGTATAAAATAAAGTGAAAGAAAATTGCTCCTATCCAGCCTCTAGTTCTCAGAATAGACAGGTTGGCAATGGGCAGAAGCACACAGAGAGCTTACTAGTAAATTGCACACTCACCAAGATGCTGTATCTCAAATATCATATAATGAAAATATATTTAAAATCAGTTTTAAAAAGCAACAATACTTGATTACCTTATGGAGAAACAAATATATACCTATTATTTGAATGAAAAAAAATGCTCCTACCATTGTATGAATAATGATTTAAAGGTCTTTCAGAATATTTATAAATTATTCAGGTAAATTTATTTGAATGGCTTTATGAAACTAAACTATTACATGGACATTTGCTTTGTACAAATAGGCTGAAAATTACTTATTCTTCATAGGCCAATCTCATAAGATAATTATGAAGATAAGATATAATTGAGGATTTAGAAAAGATGGTAAGCATCAAATGTTAAAATACTGTAGAATTCTTTTCTTCATCTTTCCTATTATTTTCTTTCTATAATTATTTGAGGTAATGGGACCGCAGAGTTGTTCTTTTGCTTGAAACAGTCTTGCCCTTTTTATGTGTTTGATTTTAATAATAGAGTTTAGGTATTGAATTGTGTTAATTTTTTTTTCTTTCTGTTATTTAATTTAATATTCTTTTTTTTCCATGAGGAAAACAGCAGTATACTGCAGGTGGTGAGTGTATGTGAGTAATATCAGTTATGTGTAAACATAAACATTTAGACTAGATGAAAAGTCCAGTTTGGTACTGTGCATTTGTTATTTACATGTCTGTTCTAGCATCACATTCCATATCTGCTTAGTACCTGCTCCATAGGAGTCTAGTCTTCTGCTATCTTAATCTTTCTATTAGCAACCTAAATTTTCTTGTGTATCTTTTATTTATCAGCTGATATGTCATTCCTGATGTATATACTGAAATTCTCTTGTTTCCTTTCACATTCATTTGTACATCTTTTTGTTAATTTAATTACAGTCATTTCCTTTTCCTTTCTTGATGAACAGACATATCATTATCAATTAACTGTTCACCTTCTGAAAATAACATCATGATTTCATTAAAGACATGTTTTAACCAGTCACTTACTGAAGAGAGTTGCATAGCATGTATAGTGTAAAATAAGTTCTTTATGATGTACAAACTGTGTACCTGAGAAAAACAGAGATGTATGAACCGTGAGAAATTATCTCTTCATACTGAGTTGATTGGATTGAGGATTTAAATGTCATTAAATATAAACAGTGAGTGATTTTTCTATTTTCTTTTAAATTAGGTTTCATGAACTTTATTTATTTATATTTTTATTTATTTATTTTGTTGAGGATAAAACTTTATTGGATAAAAAAGCTTCTATCATACAGGGACAGAAGGGGGGCCTGAGCGGGTTGCCCCAACTATATTTAAATAGCTGAGAAAATAAGAGATTTTCAGAAATTCTGGTTTTGCTTTATATACATGCATGAGTGTACATGTTTTCTTATAATTAGCTTACTTCTAGATGCAATTACAATAGGAATATACAGAGTCTCTCTGCTCATGTAATCTTGTGTTCCTATTTAAA
The DNA here is from genome assembly GCA_004027165.1 of Ctenomys sociabilis. NCBI lineage: Eukaryota > Metazoa > Chordata > Mammalia > Rodentia > Ctenomyidae > Ctenomys > Ctenomys sociabilis. The sequence continues at coordinate 26,807 of PVKA01025964.1, forward strand.
ATATAGCCAGCTTGAGTTAAAGTGAAATGATACAGGGATTTCTTTTTGTCACTTTGTACATTCAAGATACTTTGAAGTTGATTATTATTCTTAGATTTTATTCATTCATGATAGCTACTTAAAAAGCCTTCTATGAATATTTGTATGTTCAAATCTGACTTATAAACTTACGAATACCAACTTTTTTTTGCTGTTTTGTCCCTTTAGATTCGTAGCAGACACTGATTTTGTACTATTTGGCTAAAGTTCAGTGCATGAACTAAATAGCATTACATAAGGCTTAATTTATCCTATCTGTTTAGCAAAATTTCAGTGTTTTGAATAATAATATTTGAATAATAATAATATTCAAAACACTGAAATTTTGCTAAAGAGTAGAACTTTTATAGAACTGAGCAAAGTATAGTTTATACATGCTTTGAAGACCAAGCAACAACTAAGTCACTTAATATACATATATCTATGTATGTATGTATGTATGTATGTATGTATGTATGTATGCATGCATGTATGCATGCATGTATATAGTACAGGGTTTACAGGGTCTCACTACACATATCAGACTCATAGTAATCCTCCTGTTTTCAGTCTCCCAAGTGCGGGGATTGTAGGTGTGTGACTATGACTAGTCTCAGTTGCTATCTCAGTGTGCCTCTGGGGTGGGGCTGGCATGGCTGCCACGACTTGAACCCCAGTCCCTGTGGCTGCCTAAGCAGGTGCTTTAATCTGCTGAGCTATCTGGCAGCCCCATTTATATATGTGATTTTTTTTTTTTTTTTAATCTTGTTGGCTTGCGTATTTATTTGGTACAGGATCTCACTACGCAGCTTGGACTTGTAGTGATCCTCTTGGCTCCAGCTTGAACTTACACTGATCCTTCTGTCTCAGCCTCACCAGCACTGGGATTATAGGTGTGCACTGCCATGTCCAGTATAGATGGCTGGCATGGCACGCCTAGGGTTCTGGGTGCAGCATGACATGCAGTACTGGCAATCGAACCTAGGTCCTTGCACTTGCCGGACAGGCATTTAGATCATGAAGCTATCTCCTCAGCCCCATATACCTATTTGAGGTAGAATTTTTTAATTAATTTAGGAAGAGTTTATTGACTTTTAACGTTGCTAAATTTTGTAAAATTCACCAGCTGGAATTCTTCTCTTAAATGTTCTAAGTTTCATACTTGCAGACATTAGAAACTTGAAATGTTACTTGAGTATTTTAGAATATTAAAAGCTGTTCTGAGTGTGTAATATGGAAATATGTTAACTACTTTATATTTTGAAGAATTTATCAAGTTACATTTTTATGATAGATATGACTCAATATTCATAAATAATCAGTTTTGCTCAGGGAATATTAAGAGTTGTTCAGTTTATTTAGCTGATATTTTAAAATTAACATTTTTTTTTCTCTTCTGTAATAAGTCAAATTGTTGATGACTTCTATTTGGTTAACAGTTGTTCAGAGAAAGCTTGTAAAGTGTTTTGCCTTCCAATATATCATTTTCTGACTAGCCTTTCTGCCATCAAAATTACATAATATGTGTAGATTTTGAATTCAACTGACATATTATTGCTGCATGTTTTTCTTAAAGACAACTTATGAAATTGGAATTTAAAATACCATTAATACAAATGAAGTTTTGATTCCCTTTTAGCTTTATCCTTTTTGACTTTTAAAGCTAAAGGAAAAGAAAAAAATTTGCTATGACTTCCAATCTATAAAAAAATGAAAAGAGTTTAAATTTTATGGTAACAATCATAAGTACTATATTAGGCTTTTTCTAATAACATGCCATTAAAATACCTCATTATTTAAGTACACTACAATTTTTACATCTCTTTGAGGAAGAAAAAGCGTTACTAAGTGTGAGAATTTCATGGCATTTTTACCTATTGGTCCTATTGTATCAAAAGTGTAGCACAGTGACAGACACTGGCAGGCACAGAGTCACTGCATGTTACCACTTTGTGTAACTGAAAGCACTCTCTGAAGCCAGTCTGTGTGGCAGAGTCCTAGATGAGGTCTTCATGGGTGCTGACCATAAAAAGTTCATCAAAGTAATGAGGCGAGGAGAGAGCTTGGTGCTCATGGGCAGAGCTCAGCACCAAAGAGTGTGTACTGGCTCCAGCTGTGACAATAAAACAGCAGGTGGCTGCTGTCATTAGGGGTGGCAGATGAGGCAGGGGACTCACATTCAGCCCACAAAACTCTCATTTGTTAGCCATCGCTACTGTACCATGCAAAATAGCTTCCATCTCAGTCAATTTTACTTTGCAAAATATTACACATAGCTATAAGAATATTAGAACTCTCAATGTACAGAACTTATCTTTTTCATCCATTCTACCTCTCTCGTTTCTTTTTTTCCTCTCCCCACTGGACTCCACCCTTATTCTGCATAACATTTTTTTGCTTTTAACTTTTATCGTAAGGTAATACTACTTTGTTAGCTCATATTGAGTGTGGTATATATTAGTTTAGCAAAGAATTTGAATTTAAAAAATACTGCTGCCATTTTTGTCCAAATGTGCAGGTTTTACTTTGTATTATAGGCTGTTTACCATGTCACATGTCAGAAGCCAACATCTTCTTTTTTGTATCCGTTATCCTTGATATCATATGTTAAGATTGTAGGAGAACAATAAAAAAAAAAAAAAAGAAATACAACAAAGGTGGCCAAAAAGTTTTATGCATTGTTTTAGATGCTTTATCACAATTTCAGAATTGATTGTCTTTTGAATAATTATCTAGTAAAGCCCAGAGTTGCTTTAATAATATGTGCCTCCATGACAGTGTATTGTTGCGGTTGAAAGTTTAACTGTAGGCCAAGTTTTAATATTTTTTTGGGAAATAAACTTGCAAATAATAGAAACTTAGTTTCCCTTTAATATAGCAGGGAGAAGAAATTTTAAAGAGTGTAAGAATAAGTAACTGAAGAAACAAAGCCTCTGAATTATAAAAATTAGATGTGAAATTCTTTAGCTCTTCTTTTGCAATCCTATAAAGTGATAGAGCAAAATTCTGTGAACAGAATAAATCACTGGTAATAAACAATCAAGTCTATACTAATTGAGAAACTAAAATTTTTCCTCTTTGTCAGCTTATGTCAGTGCATACCCCTAGATTCTTACTTTGAATCATTTCGATAGTGAATATATTTCTTCCACAAATTTATCCAGGTTACTCAATAGTCAAAGAAACTTTCTGCTTTCTTTGACTCTTTAATACTTGGTGAGCATTTTCTTATTTCTGCCCTGAGAATAGCTTTGTTTTGTCAAGGAGCCTTAGACTCTTCCATGTTAGAGTTACCAAGGCTTGGGTAGTAGCTGAACTCACTGGTTTTGGGGTTTGTTTTCAGTGAGCAGAAGCTTTTGTTTCTTACAGAATTGTTTACTAAAGTATATTATCCAGGATATTTCATTTTTAAAAGGAAAAGTATGTTTTTACTATTTAAAATTCCTCTCACTAATTTTAGTTCTTTCAAATCTGTCCACAGAAGGCTTTTAAGTTCATTTCTGCCATCATCCATGCTGTAGGATGGGCATTTGTCTGATGTTCTCAAACTGGTTTACTTTTTTCATAATTTCTTTCCATTACAAAAGTCTTTCTCCTTGTAGAAAAATCTTTGTTGTCTTAAAAGTTTCACTCCTTCTAAAATATCCTCAATTTTTTAGGCAGTATCATATCTTAACCTGCTTTATAACTTCTTAGCATTTTTGGCATATCAGTGTTTAAGATGCAAAATTGCATTGTAATTCAATGGTTTTTGATTTTTCTTTTCCTGATAAATATAAATGAGCTTTGTATGTGTTGAGCATGATCTCTTTAATACCTTACTTGTGAAATGTTTTTTTCCCTATGAACATTGAATATTATCAATTATTTTCTGCATCTGATATAATATGGTTTTGCCATTTGTTCTAGTATGATATATTAATTGATGTTTGTATGTGTTATAATTTAGACTATAGTATCATGTGTGAAGCTTTTGAAAGGTAATTGCTTTTTGGACCCTTTACTTATCAATGTATTGATCCACTTTTGAGTTCATTACTAAATGTGCTGTTAGTATTTAGAACTCATCTGAAGAGGAGAGTCAGTATGACCAAGAAAAGTACATCTCCCTCCTTGATCGTTCCCTCTCACTCTTCTTCCTGGTTGTCATCAGTTATGGACCTTGTTCTCCACCATGCCTGTCTGTCAACTCTTCCTGCCTGGGTCCCAGCCAACCATTGACTGAAAGTGTGAGTTAAAATAAATCCCTGTTCCTAAAAGATAGGAGTGTCATGTAGTTTGTCTGAAGTATTAGAAAGTGGCTAAAATATTGTGTTAACTTTTACATTCTTAAAGTAAATTGCCTCTATTTAGCATATGTGATACTTTTTAATTAGTTTGGTTAGATTTGTTATTATTTTATTGAGTACTTATTTATTTTTTTGGTGGAACCGGGGATTGAACTCAGATCCTTATGCTTGCCAAGGAAGCACTTATTCTACAGAGCTATCTCCCTGGCCCTTTGTTGAGTGCTGAATGTACGTTATAAATGGTTATATTCCCGCCCCCCCCCCACTTCTCCTTTATATCATAGTAATACTAACTTCATTATATTGGAAAATATTTTTGGTAGACTGTCAATTCATTTATAATATTGTGGCTATTTTTCTACATATTAGAATCCCTTTTCTGTTTCACTGTTACTACATTGTTTCAGTGTTAAATGGAGTTTTCTTATTTATCCTTTTAATACTGTTTTAGTTACACTTGTGCAAGGGATACTAAAAAGATAGAGGAATATTGAAGTTAAAATACTTTTATACAGTAAAAGACACATTGCCAAGAATGATTAGATTTGTGTTTGAAAAAGGTAGAATATTTTGGAAAGGGAATGATAATGTCAATGTGTGATACTGTAATAAGTGTAAATATTCACTATATTTTTAGATCAGCTCTTGTTTATCAGACATTTACAGCAACTTCTGTCGAATAAAAATATTACAGTTAATATGCCTTACTTTCTGGATTTGCCATCTTGCTACTTGTGGCAATGTTTTACCTTTCAGTTGATTCAGGATATGCATGTATGTATATATTATTTATATATAAGTTACATGCTTATTCAGATTTTATCTTTTATGATTGTGAGATGATAATGAATATCTTAACTTTTGACACTGTCTAAAGTTTTCTTGAAAAATAGTGAGTTAATTTAAATGCTCTATAAGGTTTTGCTCCTATTATCTTCATTCTCTGTCCTTTTATTGTAGACTTTTATTGTCATACAAAATATATTTATATACACTTTATCTCAAAGTACAAATTATAATTGATTTATCTTTTTAATAGATGTGTTTATTTTTATTTTTATTTATTTATTTTTTTGATTTTTATTTTATTGAAGTACAAATATCAATGAGACAGTTTTAAGATACCTTGACAAGATGGATTTGATAAGTTAATACATTGCAAACTGTTTTCATAATGTTTTGGTATCATAGAAGGTGCATACATGATATTATACTTACAGAGATTATTATGCCGTATGTCTCTTATCAGTAAATAAAGAGAGTGTAGCTCTTTGCGTATCTTATTTTTTATACCTGAATTACATCAAAG
>PVKA01025965.1:0-21630 GCA_004027165.1 Ctenomys sociabilis
GGTGTCATACATATAGGAAGAGGGATAATGTGCAATGAAGTTCATGGGAACAATGCATCAAAGGCCTAAAGGTTACCTCAATTATGGAAATCACAGAGGCAGACTAAAGTTAGGTCAGATGTGGGGTAAACTGTTATGATTTGGTCTAGTTGTCCCCCCAAAGCCTCATGCAGCTATGGGGTGGACTTCTAGAGTTTGTGATTAATTCATGATCCAGTGCTGAGATTATGGGTGTGAGTGCTCCTGGGATTATGGATGGGAGTGCCAAACCCAGCCTTGGGGGGATAGCCTGAATGTGACCTGTAGGTTGACAGGCTTGCTCTCTGTTAACCATTGTTGCTGCTACTTCTCCCTTTTGCTCTTTGCTATTTCCTGTAGCCATGAACTGCTGCCATCTGCCATATGCCACTTTGTCTTAGAGCCAGCTGATTATGGACTGAAACCTCCACAAACTGTGAGTTAAATAAACCTGTACTTCCTTCATTTTTGGTGCTGGGAATTTTGTCCCAGCACGGAGAGAAGAGTAAGTGAGACATAAAACAAAAGACTAAGTTTCAAACTCTGTTGTGTCTCAGAACCACCTGGGGAGGCACTAGTTACAAATTTATATACTTAGGGTATATAAGTATAAACCCTAGAGGGTTTGGTTTAAGAATCTTTAGGATTAAGATATAGGCAGTCTGCAGACCACATTTCAAAACCTTCCATTGGTTGCATGCAGTTCGAATAGGCTGTGTTGGCCTGTTGGAAGTGGTGCCCATGGACACTGGCATCTACAGGTCTCAATAGAATAAAGCATTTTGGAATATAAACCTCTGGACTGTTTCATGATGGACATGGATTTTTTTTTTTTTTTTTTTTTTTTTTTTTTTTTTTTTTTTTTTTTTTTTTTTTTTTTTTTTTTTTTTTTTTTTTTTTTTTTGGTCATGGATCTTTATGCTCTACAACAACTGCCTGCTATCCATGCTGTAACTGGGAATAGTTAGTTGCAACATTCTCAGGCTGGAACCATTCCAACTTGCCCCTGATACTCTAAACTAGTGATGAAAAGCCTTTTTAGAGCTTTCAGTGATAACAGAGCCTGATGTGGCATGTATGCCATAGTTTTTGCACCACTGCTATAAACTCTGCAAGTCTGTCCTGGGTGATCCAGGTTACAATGGTTTGAGTTCCATGATCACAAGCTTCTTGTCCCTATTAAGGAAGTATCTTACTATCTTAAAAGTGGCTTTGATCAGCACATGACTTTGGTCAGGACCAAGTTTCTGGAGATCTTGAGCATGGGCAGTGATCAAAGTGCTGAGGTCCTCCCATGACAGGACAACACCTTCACCCAACAGTTGCCAGTTGATAGCATTAGTCAAGGCTTTAGGCCAGAGGTGATGTAGAAGCAAGTGTAATCTTAAACTACTACCAGGTCATTTTTATGCCTAGGAAACAAATTCCTTTCTCTTAAGGAACATATTTTGGGATAGTCAAGATGCAGAGGTGTTCAGTGAATTCCTGGTAGTATCAAAGGATTTCTAACATCTTTAATCACTACAGGGAACTTCATTTCAAAAAGACTTACTTCTTACCCAATACTCTGTTGTAAACTCTGGCAGGACAGAACATAGTCTACATGCACTGCCTTCACATTTAGGGGCCGTGACCTTGAGGTGGTGCTACTGTAATCACCATATTACTACTCAGTCGAGACTTTGTTAAAATATAAGTGAATCTGTCAAAATGTTGCCCAGGTAACTGCAACAATTGTCCCTGCTCTAAAAGGGTAAGATCTCATTCTCTGGGCCATGGCAAGAATGCTGTTTAGCAGTTAGTTTCACTTGATCTCTCTTCATCTAAATTAAGTTATAGATACATTTTAAGTATAGCTGTATGTCTCAGTTACTCTTCTCTCATTGCTGGGACAAATACCTGACACCCAAAATGAAAGAAGGAAAGGTTTATTTAGCTCACAGTTACTGGAGGTTTCAGTCCACACTTGGAGGGGATGATCTGGACAAGGAAATACTACCTGCTTTTTTACCTTCAGAAAGTCTAAAGATCAAAGTGAGGAAATAGAGGATCTGATGAAACCTGCTCCAAAATGCTCTCTCATAGCAGGCCTTGGCTTCAGACTAAGAGCATCTGTTCCTTTGGTGGTAAGACACGTCCTTGATATCACAGATACCATATAGTCACCCTTGTCCATTAAGGGAGGTCCCTCTGTTTCTTGATGGATAGTACCGTTTGCCTTTTAAGTGTGAGTTGGACCCTAGTGGTACAAGGGTTCTGTTGAACAGGGAATTCTCTATGACTCTAGGGGTAGAACAGGAGGCTATAGAGATGCTGGCACCCAAACTCTGACAGATAGAAGGATGTGAGTTTTAAGGACCATAGTGAGTAGTTCCTTTCAGGCAGAAGTGGTATATCGACAATGGAAAATATAAGCATAGTGCATAAGAATACCAGGCCTGACTTTAGCTGGACAGGCAGTTGGATCTGCTGGACCAGGGATTTTTCTGAATAGTTGCCTAAGACCCCCTGAATACTACCAAGTCAAGATATAATAAATGGGCTGGGCGTGGTAGCACATGCCTGTAATTCCAGCACTTGGGAGGCTGAGGCAGGAGGATTATTGTGAGTTCGAGACCAGCCTGAGCTACAAAGTGAGCTTAAGGCCAGCCTGAATTGCATAGTGAGACCCTGTCTCAAAAAGACAAAAAAAAAAAAAAAAAAAAGGATGTAATAAATGACTTTTATTAAACATTTACTATATTCTAGGCTGTCTTCTAAGCTCTCTAATGCAATTATCACATTTAACTCTTAGGCTCCTATATGGTAGGTACTATCAGTATGCCCAACTTATAAATGAGAACACTAAGGCACAGAGATGATTGATGGGGCTAGTAAGTGATGAAGTTGGAATTCTCTGTGTGCCAATGAATCTGTTATATAGTGTCTTTTCAACTTCTATAAAAATTATAGGAAACACCTCATCTCATGGAGGCTAGAAATGAGCATGCCAGAGAATCAAAGCATGTCTTAGCTAGCTTCTGTTCTGGCAGCCTGTTTGGAAGTTTTTTGATGGAGGTGCTGATGCCCTATGGTGTAGACACGTATTTACAGAATGATCTTGGCTACTAGAGAATAAGATCTCCAGCTCTAAGTTACTACCCACTTAGCATTTGGGATTTAAGGTACTAGAGCTATAGTCTCAGGAATTTCACTTGCTTATATATCAAGGGCAGTGAATGAAAGTGAACTATACTGTAGGGTTTTTTTTTTAATTCCCCAATGAGCATTATGCATAATGCTCATTGGGGAATTAAGGCCTGTTGTTTTTGTCTGGTAATGTGTTTATTATGCAGGCACCACTATGGAATGGGTGTGAATGGCAAGTGATAGGGACAGGCTCTCCATGGATGAAGGAGGGGTCTGCGTTGGTGCTGAAGTGATGTGGTTGACTTGAAATCCAGATTGTTTTTCTGTGTGGTTGTCTATTTGTAAAGGCAGGAGCTGGGGTGCTATGAAGGGAGGTGGAAGTTTGGCTGCCTGTGTAACAAATTACCTTATGCATAATGCTCATTGGGGAATTAAAAAAAAAAACCCTACAGTATAGTTCACTTTCATTCACTGCCCTTGATATATAAGCAAGTGAAATTCCTGAGACTATAGCTCTAGTACCTTAAATCCCAAATGCTAAGTGGGTAGTAACTTAGAGCTGGAGATCTTATTCTATGTTCTTCTTGTATAATTTGTCAAGACCCAGAGCACAATGCATATGGGTCTATCATTCACTGCCCCCAAGAGGAAATATGAGAAACCAACAGCATTCCAGGATGAGAACTGTAGCCTTTCCTAGTAGAGAAGTAGGAGAGGGGCTCAGCTGACAAAGATCCTAGGTGCTATAATACTATGGAACAAGAGAACAAGTAACAGAATTGTGAAAGGAAGAAAGACATAGTTGAGCTATAGATGCATTGTCAAAATGAGAAGAAAGAAAATATTGTGAGTTGAGATGTAAAGCAAACAGGGTAAGAGATGCAAAAGAGGCTGGTAGAAAGAAGAATGAGGATGAGCCAGTAAAAGTGAACAAACAAGATGTGTCAGCTAGACTAATTCTGCAGGTTGGGAGTCACTCTCTTTTGCTAGGTTTTAATGATCTTCTGGCATGTGTGCACACAGATGTGGTGAGTTCCATTTAAGGTAATCTGGATGGAACAAGATGAATTTTTAAGAGCCTGACTACAGTAAAAGGCAGAATCCATGGACCCAGAGAGGTCATGAGCAAGCGACACAGGAAGGCAAGAGTTAGAGAAAAATAAGTCAATGAGCAGGCACTCCATTATTTTGCTGGCAGGCAGCCCCCACACTCTTGTCACAGCCATCCTTGACCTTATTCACTTTGGCTTCACCAGAGATGGCTCTCCTTTAAAAGCTACCCATCTCACTCTATCCTGAATCCTCTGAGATTCAGCTCAATTTCTTATTCTTCTCAGATTTCCAGTGTCTTCCTTTCAGCCTCCACATGTCCTTAAATCTCTTAAAAGAAAATACATCAACAAAGCATCCCTCAACTTTACTTTTCCTTGGCCACTCTTTCATCTTTTTTTTCCTTCTCATCCAAGCTTCTGGATAGAGTAGCTTTCTTTTTTCTGTCTCCTTCCTTAGATCCTACTCATCCTTCAGTGGTTTGTGGTGAATGCCTAGCACTTTCCAGAAAGTTCTCTGCCTAAGGTCATTCATGACCACCTTAATTGTCACACTTAAGTGATTCTTTAACACCTATCTGGGCTGGCCCCTTAATAGCACATCACACTGATGAGAGAGCTCTTCTTTAAATCCTTCTGTTTCCTTGGGATTCAATGACTACTTTCTATTTTGATTATTAGGGTACCCTGCACCTTTTGGCTTTTCAGCACTAGGGTATTTCCTTCTACTTTCTCATCATAGGCAGGTGCTTCTTGAGGTTCTGGAGTCTACCTCCTTTTTTCCTCCTCACTCTCTACCTTTTCCATGACCTGTTCACCACTTTACACAGTGGCAACATAGTTCCATCTCCAGTTTTAGCTTTTACTTTCATCTCCACATTTGATTATCCCATTTCCTTGGGTATTGCTTTTGCTACATACCACTTCACTTTTGTGAAGAAGCACTGCATAGGAGTTAAGTACCCAGATGGAAAAGTCAGACCATCTGGGTTTGAATGTCAACTTGCCCACTTGCTAACTTTGGTTAAATGACTAAGGCATTTAACCTCTCTGTTCTTTCATGTATAAAACAGAATCAACAATAGTACTGACTTCTTAACGTTTTTGAGAGGATACACAAAAAATTGCATGTAAGGTAGTGCTCAACATATGCTAGCTACTACTATTAATAACATCCTCTCTTGTTTGGGACTCAGAGCAAGCCTGAAACTTGAGTCATCTTCCTCATCTTTCCTTCCCTCCCACATGTGCTTAATCACTACTACTTGATTTCATCTCTTAAAAGCTATATTGGACAATCCACTTAGGACCCCTCCTGTCTCTTAGGAACTATTCCTATTCCCCCAATAAATTTACCTACTCTTAAAAAATGTTATTTCTTGGGGCTGCAGAGATAGCTCAGTGGAATAAGCACTTCCCTGGCAAGCGCAAGGGCCTGAGTTCAATCCCTGGTTCCACTACAAAAAGCAAAAAAAAGTTATCTCAAGTCAGCCTCACCTTTCTCCATCTCTTCATCTCTTTGCTTTCTTAGTTTACGTCTTCATTCCCTTTTTCGTAGGACTATAGTCTCTTGACTATCCTCCAGCCTCTTCCTCCTTCAATGTATGCTCTATAACTGCCATTATAGTATTTCTCTACAAAACAGATCTGAGTATGTCAACTTCTCATGTAATTTAAATTCTTCAGTGCCTTGTTTCTTGTAGTAGAGTTTCTGAAAGTTTATACATCATAATCACCCCTAGGGTAAGCATGACTCCAAACCTAACAAATCAAGATCTCTGAAAAACTTCTAGAACTCTAAATTTCTTAGTTGGATAATTCTGATATACATGAAGCACTTATGACTCACTTCCAACATTTCTGTAATTGTCCACTGTACACCTTAACTCTTCATCATCAGCACTTCCCTAAAGCCATAAAGCTATTTTACACTGCTCTGATTTTTATTTCATATTGCTTTTTAAGTATCTTACTTACTTACTTACTTTATTTATTTATTTATTTTTGTGAAACCGGGGATTGAACTCAGGCCTTTGCACATGCCAGGCAAGTACTTATTCTACTGCCATCTCCCAGGCCCCGACCTTTTTTTTTTAACATCTGCTTTTTAAACTTTTCATTGCTTTGTTTTTATAAATTATTTTATGGTCTTCTGAAATATGCCCCCCATCTTCTTGGAATAGCCCTTTCATCCTTCAAATCCTTCTTTACTATAACCTCTGCAATGATAAACTTTACTTCACTTCTCTGTAGCACTATTTGTCAACCATTTTTATCCTTTCATACCTGACCTCTACCCAAGATGTCTTTTCAGAAAGTTTAGCCTAACTATTCCCATGAAATTTAATATCAGAGGCACACTATACATCTGTTTATGTGCTGCAATATTAGTTGCTTCAAGAATGGAGCCATTTTCTTGAGGTTCATCCTCACCTTCTGTGATATAAATATTTGCCAATTCTCTTCCTATCTGACCCTTCCTTTTCAAGATTTTTTTGAAGCTTTTGCTCTCTCACCTGCTACTTATATGTTCTGCATGTTGCTAAGATATGAACGTAGGGCCTTGTGCATGCTAAACCCAAGCTCTACTGAACTATACCACAGTCTCCATAGTTATTTCAACACTGGCATTCCACAAAGCTCAGTATTTGTGGGGTTTCCCCCCAGAATTATTCTATACATGCTTTTAGATAATCTGATCATTTTCTTAGTTTCAATTACCACTCAGAATACTATTGATACCCAACTCTAGCTCATCCATGAATATGATTTTCCTGAGCTCCAGCTTCTTATTGTTCAAAGAACATGGCCTACAGACTAGCAGGAGGTAGTATTGCCTGGGAGCTTGTTAGAAATGTAGATTTCCAGATTCCACTTCAGAGCTCTTAAACAAGAATGTTCATTTTAACACAATTCCCAGATATTTTATATGCACATTAGAGGTGGAGACGCCCTTGGTTGGACCCTTTACCAGCTCTCAAACAGAGATCTTCAATGGGATGTTCTATCAACACATAGACTCTTGCTCCCTGCAATTCCTGGTTAATGACAACACAATTGACTCAGTCACTTATACACACAATCTTCCTCCATGTAATTTACATCTAAGTGCTATTGTTTCTATCTGTTCTACCTACTAAATGTCTTTTGAATTCAGTCCTTCTGTATTCATCACAACTGCTTCCATATACTCTTGGTTGATTATTATAGCTGCATCCTAACAGATCTACTGAATGTTTTTTCTTTTTTGGCAGAACTAGGGATTGAACTCAGGCCCTTGTGCTTGCCAGGCAAGTGCTTATTCTACTGAGCCATCTCCCCAGCCCCTGAGTCTTTTTTCTACTAATTTATTTGCCAATTATTTTATAGAGTCATATTTCCAAAGCACAAAATTTATAGTGTTAGTTGTCCTACCTAAACTTCCTTCAGTGACTCCCTACAATCTGAAGCCAAGGTTCTTAACCTGGATCACACACAGGCTTTGGGTGACAATACCTTCTGAAACTATCAGGAAAAATTTGTGTATATTTTTAAAGGACAATGTAAACAATTTTCATCAAATTTTTTAAGGGGCCCATGACCAAAAAGAGATTTAAGAACCACTGATCTAAAGGATCAAGTCTAGGCTCTTTAGCTTGGTGTGCAAGATTCTTTCTAATTTTCTAATCTTATTTCTGGCCAGTAGCCTATATGAAGCCATGGCTCTTGCTTTATGACAGACTTGGGCCCCTCCTCCCCCAAATTTCATACTTCTGTGCTTTATGTAATGCTGTTCCTGAAATAACCATGAGGTTACACACAGATTTAGTAAGACATGGACCCCAGACTTATATGTAGGTCTTACTGCCAAGTTCACAGTCACTCTACTCTCCAAAAACTTAATATTTTACACTAAGACTTAGTACACAAAAATACGTACCACTCTTATCATGAACAAGTTTCATGCAATGCATTTTGACATCAAATGCCAGCAGCAGCCCACTACTAATTTTTAAATTTTGAGACACAATCTCCCTAAGTTGCTAACTTGCCCAGGCTGGGCTTGAATTTGCAACCCTCCAGCTTCAGCCTCCCAAAGTGCTGGGATTACACAGATGAGCAACCACACCTAACTCCACTAAGTTATCACAATGTTCCGCTAATGAGTTGCAGCCCCAGGTGTAAAAAACACAAAACATTGCATTGGACCTCTGCTGATACAGGGAGCATTACTTGTATAAATATCTCATTACTGAGTATATCTTAGCCCAGAAAAACCATGATTTTGAGCTTTTTTTAAGGATATAAAAGTTGTGGAATATGAAAATATTTGTTAATGAATTGAGCATTTATATCACTCTGCTCAAATAAACCCCTCTTTTAAACAGTAGTACCTAACCTTATCCATGTGCTCATTTTTGTCTCTTCTGGATCTTCAGATATATTAGCTAGCAATTCAATGCAAACTTGTCACAAGTGCAATTACAAATCTTATGAAAAGATGGTAGTATATCATGAAGTCAGCATATAAAATTGGCAAGAAGAATCTGGTGCAAATAAGTGTTGATAATGACTTTAAAAGTGTTTCAAAAGGGAATGTTTTGAACACCAAGTTGATTAAATAGAAGTGCTAAGTAACACTGATGAAACCTTCGAATGTTTTGACAAAATCAACTGTTTTAATGATCATGCTGATGAAGTCTCACAGGAAATGAAATGTATCATTGTTTTTTTGGTCTTTTTGAGATAGGGTTTTTCTATGCAGCTCAGGCTGCACTTGAACTCACTTTGTAGACCAGGCTGGCCTCAAACTCATGGCAATCCTCCTGGCTCAGCTTCCTGAGTGCTGAATACAGGTGTGTGCCACCATGCCCAGCCTAAAATGTACAATCTTGAAATATGATGCAATCATGTTTGAGAGCTTAGGCCCCAAACAGAGAACACCAACCCTTGAAACATTCTCTGTTTGTTGTATGTATTAGTGCACAGTTGTACATACCTTTTTATTTTAGGGAACAAAGCAAAAACAAATATAGCTTAATAGCTTGTTACTTATTTAAACTAGTGTCCTAATCTAAACACAAACCTTCTATGATTAACTGAAATTTTGGTCCTCCTTTCAAGAGGATTTACCAAGTAGCATTTTGTCTAGAACCAATGGCCTTCACATAATATGAACCTCCTGTATGTCTCTTTGTTTCCTCAGCATCTGACATACAGCATTAAATGTTTGTTAAATGATTGATTGTTGTAGCCTCTCCTGAGGGGCCAAGGATATAACTCAGCAGCATAAGCACTTGCTTGGCAAGTGCAAGGTCCTGAGTTCGATTCCTGATACCAAAAAATAGTGCAAAATAGCCTCTTCTGCCTCCACTCTTACTTCCTTCCAATCTGAACAGCACATTGCAGCCTTCCCAAACATTGAGGAAAAAGACCAACTCTTTAGCATAGCTTACAAAAAACTTTTCTATTATGGTTCTGCTCTATTTGCTCTTATGCTCTGGCCACATTTCACTACTTGTTGCTCTTTAAATGTCCTATACGTACTTACTGTCAGGATTTCATTTCCTTTGCTTGGAGTTCTTCATTCCCACCAATAGGAAAACAAATTTTTATTCTTTCTTTTATACATACTACTTGTATGTGAGATTAGTGTGTGCTCACTACCTCATGTTTTACTGCTTCCAGTATTACTCAAACAGTTTGTATTATAAAAAGTGTTATTTGTAAAAGAAATATAACCATGTAGAGAACATATAGAAAATAGAGGAAGGTAGGTATATGTGAATATATTCATAAATACTTCATAACACCATTCTCTTATTATTTTGTTGTGTTTCCAAGATTTTTTTTCATATGTACACATTTCGGGCTGGCAAGATATCTCAGCGGTCTAAAGCGCTTGCTTAGGCAAGTTCTCAGGCACCACGGTTCGATCCCCAGCACCACATGCCGTGCCAGCCCCTCCCCCAGGGCGGGCTGAGCTGCCCCCCCCAAAAAGAGTCCGTTATGTGTAGCGAGACACTGTAATAAATAAATAAATTTTGGGGCTGGGGAGATGGCTCAGTGGAATAAGCGCTTCCCTGGCAAGCACAAGGGCCTGAGTTCAAACCCCAGTTCCACCAAAAAAAAAAAAAGTAAAAATAATTGGACTGAACCAATGATATAGCCACTTGCCCTTTGAAAATAATACCAATACCATGAGATGGACACATTTTTTTCTAGTTATGAAATTACCTAATCATTTGTTTTGGTGCTAGGTACTGAACCCAGGGTTTCACGCACACTATGTAGGTCTACCACAATTGAGCTATCCCTCCAGGCCCAATCACCATTTCTATTGGTCACACAATATCCTATCGAATAGATATGTTACAGTACATTAACTAACCACTCCACTATCGTCAAATGTTCAGGTCTCACTTTTTGGTTACTATAAGTAAGAGAGAAAGTACTATCTTCATTCACACATTTACTGGTCCATTTCCTAAGAACAGAAAACCAAAAATCATCTCAAATTTTGTAGGAAGGTAAAAGTGTGCACACAATGTTTCAATTCCTCTGATTATCTGTGTTGATTTTTTTCTGCTCCTTTACCATTTGGTTCCTTTTTTGAATTGTCTAGTCACATCTTTGTCCATTTATTGAAGTATTAGTATTAAAATAGTTAGAATAAACATTTTAATACTTTGTTGTATGTGTTATACCATTTTTACCTTTACTTCACTAAAATTTTAGCTACAAAAGTATTATATCATTACAGTAATTCTGAAAACTAGAGAAATATTTTAAACAATCATGAATAAATCTACCACAAGATAGTCACTATTATCATTTCCACTGCTTTTTCTCATATGCACGTGCTTCAGAAACTTGTAACTGCAATGTATATACAGTTTTTAAGATCAGCTTTTTTGGAAGTTAACACGCTTGTTAAGTATTTTTGACATACCCTATATCAGTAGTGACCCTATGGCTCATGTGCCACAATGGGCTGCTTGCATCATAAAAGCTCTAAAGGGTTCACTATGACTGGCTTGGATTCTTCATAATTATCATTAAAAATAACAGCATAAGATATGGGGGTGGAGTTCAGTGAGAGACTCTGGGTTCAGCCCTCTGCACCAAAACACACCGGCATACACAGGCGTGTACACACACACATCCACACACCAAAAGGAAACTAATAACAATAAGCCATGGAGTAGATTCACCATTTCCTTACTGCTAGGCATTCATATCATTGCATTTTCAAAATTCTGTAACACTGAGTGAAAACAGTTTTTACCATACTGTGAATTATATTCTTAGGAGACTGTCTCAATAAAACAATTACATCAAAGGACATTAATACATGGTAGGTACCAAAAGATTTTAAGAAGTGAAGACAAACCACACACACTAGCAGACTGAGTTCCATTTTTTTCCAATTTTGTTAAATTCAGACTTTAAAAGAAGCTTGCCTGTTTAGCATACACAAGGCACTGGGTTTGATTCCAGCACCAGAAAAAAAAAAAAAGAGGCTTGTTATTTAATCTATATTTCTTTGATTACTAGTGATGACCACTTGCTTTCATTAGTAGCAATGACCATTTTCTTTGAATAGTAGCAATGACCTTATGTTTTCCAGTCACACCAAGCTCTTGTAAATTGTCTAGTCATGCTCTCTGTATTTCTTCTTATATATTATACTACATGAGTGCACTAAGTAATACAAACTTGTCACACTTTATCATGTTTATGTCAAAATAGGATTTTTCAGTCTATGTTTAGATTTTATTTTATTTTGAAGAGAAAATAAAATAAAACAAAATTTCAAAACAAGATAATAGGAGAATAACAATAGTTGATTCATTGCTTATTTATTTATTTATTTATTTATTTATTTATTTATAGCAGAACTGGGGATTGAACTCAGGCCCAATTGCCAGGCAAACACTTATTCTACTGAGCTATCTTCCCAGCCCCTACATTGCATATTGTTATCTTCAAAGTAGCCAAAAAAACTTTTAAAAGTTATACTGGTTTTAAAATTTTACACAGTCAGATTTAATCTTTTCCCTTGAGAATATTTTCTATTACTTGCCAAGCTTAGAAAATTATTCCCTGTTAAAAGGTGGATAGTCATTTATTCTACTTTAAAATTTTGCCTTTTAATATTTAACTCTTCAATCCAACTGTCAGTTATTTTAGCTTATTACTGGAGATGAATAAATATTATAAGCTGTCACAATATTATTTAATGAATATCCTTTCTTTTCTTTCACTTGCAATGCATCTTTATAACAGATGAAGCTCTTATATATTACCTGCCACAACTTATGCCACTGCCACCAATGTCTTCATTATTCTAGCTTTGCATGTTTAACACCTAATAACATTAGTCCTTCATTACTTTTCTGCATAATTTTCTTAGAAACATCATTCTTATTTAGCTTTCAAATGTACTTACTTGCTGCCTTATCCATAGATATTAATTTTTCATGGATAAGATTGGTTTGTCTCTTTAGAATAGACTACAAAGAATGTGTTACTGGCTCAACAGTTACGAACATTTTCCCCACTCATCTCTTACTTTCAATGTTTCAGAAAGGGTTGGGACAGTTTCATTATAACTCTGGATATTTTGTTGTTGTTTTTTCATTTATTTATTTATTTATTTCATACAGGGTCTTGCTGCAAAGCTTGGACTCATAGTGATCCTCCTGTCTCAGCCTGCCCCAGTGCTGGGATTACAGGTGTGCACCACCATGCCTGGTTTTGATGGCCTGCATAGCATGCCCAGGGTTCTAGGTCAGCATGGTATGCAGCATTGGTGACTGAACTCAAGTCCTTGTGCTTGCCAGACAGGCACTTAGACAACTGAACTATTTTTCCAGCTCAACTCCAGATATTTTGAAAAAAAGTGATTGTATTTTTCAAAGTTGGTAGAGAAAGAATATATACTTTGCTTCAGTTTATATACTCTGCTTATGAGTGATGATAAGTATATGCTTGACATATAGTGTTTTATCAGTGCTTATTCAATGAATAAATGACTTACTGTTAATATAACCAGTAATTGCTGTTGAGGTTTAAGCTTATGGGCCTGTAGTCCATCTACAGAGAGGTTTTAGAGATGCCCAAAGCACACGAGAATTCAGATTTGAATTGGGACAATCTCTAGAAACTATAATTTATATTTACCATAGGTGTGTGTGTTTCTAGGCATGAACAGCTGAAGACTGTTCAAAATAGTAAGATAAGGATAAATGCATATACTCATGCCTGCATACCCTGACAGCTACGATTGGCTCAAACAGTGTACATACTTTTGCTGTACAACAGCAGTAACAAGAGACTGGTATGTGAATGTTCTATCAGAAATTGATTCAGGCCCCAGTAAGCCTTTTGCAGTGAATACATGAGAAACTAGGTCTGACCCACCGGAGCAAGTTGCTATGAGAACACTACATTTCTTCCTTACTTGCTGAGCCCAGGAAGCCCCTTTCACTGTGAAGCTTGAAGTAGAGACTCATCTTCCCCATAGAAATCAGTCTTTATTTTAAACTTTTAAAAATAAAGTAAAAGGTAAAAAAAAAGGAGAGGGCTATTTGCTCCGTTTTTAAGATCATGCAAAACTTGTCAAAACATTGGTTCTCCTTGTTCTACTGCATTAGTATATGCCAGTAATAAGATTTGTCAAGGACTTCCTTTTGCATAATATATGTCAATCTCATGAAGAGAATATCTTAACTTGCATATACTGAAACTGTGCTATGCTCTAGTCTGAAAAACCAAGTCCTGTTTTCTTTTGATTTAAGATTAAAAGTATACAGGTTACTGTTGATTTCACAATTGATTTGTAAATTCTGCACTGAAGTTCCCTTTCATTCATTGGGTTAATACATTCAGAGTTTCAGAAAATCTTCTTTTGGGCTTGGGAGATAGCTTGGTGGTCTAAGTGGCAAGTGCAAGGACCTGGATTTGATCCCCAGTACTGCATGCTATGCCAGCCACTGAAACCCAGTGTGGTGGCACACACCTGTAATCTCAACACTTGGGAGGTTGAGACAGGAGGATCACTACAGGTCCAAGGTTTGTATGAAGACCTTGTAACAAATAAATAAAAAAATTAAAAAATAAATAAATAAATGATTTTTTAAAAAAGAAGTGTACTGAGGTACCCCAAAGTGTACTGAGGTACTTCTGACAGCCAACAAGATGTCAAATGCCAGCTGTTCATGTCAGAGTATCATCATTTGATAGTTTAATACAGAATTACAAAAGGACCTTTCCTCTAACCCCATGTAACCCCTAAAAGAGCTATTTTACAAGCTATTTCTCTTTAGAGAGGCATTTAATTCTCCACTGCCACTTTCTTTGGAGATAGGGACATAAACCTCCTTCTTTATTATTTGGCCTTTTGTTCTAAACCTATTTTCATCAATTGTCCACATATTTGATACTCTTTTTGCCACTTCTGTGAAGAATTAGCTTTAAAATGAACTTCTCCCAGTGTATTCATGCTGTTTCTACTGTGAAGTCTCTTCAGCCCACACACATATTCCTTTGGAATCATAATTAATGCTGTCCTCTGATTATTCTACTTTTTAAAATGTTTCTGGAGCATAAATCCCTTGAAGACAGGGAACTTCCAGAAACTGGAAAGGAATTTAAAAGCTATCTAGTTACAGCTTCTGCCTAGTATGTTTTACTGATGAGGAAACTGAGGCCTAGGGAACTTAAGTCTAAGTCAGTTGGCCAAGTTAGCAGAAAAACTCAGCCAGGTGTCCTGACTTTTGGTAGTGTGCTTTTTACTAGGTTAGGTCATCTTCTATTTCACTTGCATATTTTCAGAATGCTTTGTAAAATGCTAAACACCTCTCTTGAGGAACAGCAACAAAATAAGCACAAGAGTTTCCATAACTGAGAAACTGACTCAAGGAAAGGGTCAGAAAGCAGAAAGGTGATTTCCTTACTTCTTTGCATGATGCCAACCTCCAGACCAGTTAATTGCTACTTTGCACATCCCATCGATCAGGCACTGGGCAGCTGTGATTGTAGCCCCTCCTACCGCTGCTGCATAGTCAAATATCCCTTCAGTAGCTGGGCAGTCATAGCCTGAGGACAAAATTTGGAAAGATGGGTTAAAGATGAACTGGAGAAAGAAAAATAGGTTGAATATATCCTATTATAGGGCTACTGTGTTAACATCAGGTCCAACTGAGACTAAAACATCTCCAATATTGAAGAGGAAGATTTTAAAGTTTTGGAGCTGGAAAGGATGAACATTCAACATGAGGGGGTCATAACCTACAGATGGTGAAACCAAGAGCTGAGAGGTAATGGATAGGGTCTTGCTACATAGCCTAGGCTGTTTTGCAAACTTGCAGTGATCCTCCTGCTTCAGCTTCTGGTGTGCTGGGATTACAGACATGTGCCACTATACCTGGTGAGGTGATACATCTTGCCAGGGATCATACAGCCTTAGACTCAGGTCTCTTGATCCCCAGGCCACTGTGCTTGTATTAAACTATGTTGTTCTTCTAAACTGTGTCTTTGGCTACTTACAGTTTTAAAAAAGCATTTGTTTAAGATCTGGCTAGGTTTTTTTTTTTTTTTTCCCAGAATATAAATAGATACTAAAGATATAAGGTTACAGCACAGCTAAGTCAGCATATATACAACCAAGCCAGATCTGAGTGCTATCATTAAGGATTCAGCAACTGAAAAGTTTCTCTTTTATCTGATTCATTACCCAGTCTGTCCAGTTCATATGGCTTCCTTGGTTAGTGAGCTTGGTGTGGCTAAGCCAAGAGATTAAGTAGTTGGGGCTGGGGATGCAGCTTAGTGGTACAGCATTTGCCTAGCATGTACAAAGCCCTGGATCTGATCCCCAGCCCCTTTAGATTATTTAACAATTTCTTTTTTTTTCTTGGCAGAACTGGGTGTTGAACTCAGGCCCTTGGGCTTGCCAGGGAAGCGCTTATTCTACTGAGCCATCTCCTCTGCCCTCCCTTTAGATTATTTAAGAAGCATTAGAAACCATTATACAAGTTATAAGTAAAGAGTATGATCTACAGGTAGAGGCTGTAGGCTTCCCATCACTGCCTGCTAAGTATCTTACCTAGTCCGTATTCTATGGAGTCTGGATGGTCATCATCACCTTCCTGGCTCACCTTCTGAAGGTGCTGAAGATAGGCATCAGTATGGAAAGTGGCCATCTCCTCCATGGAAGCCACTTTAGGCTTCACTACCCTAATAAGAACAGAAAGAACAAAGAGAGGTAAGTGAGTCAGAGCCAGAGTATGTTAAGAGACTGGACAAAGAAGCCAACAGTCTGAGCAGTAAATATAACTCCTAGCTTCTGTTTCCAGTGGGCTTGGTAATAGATAAATTCTGTTCCTCCACTTACTGCCCAATCCTCTTTTCCTTGTACCTATAGCAATGATCTAATTAATAAGGGGCAAGAGAATAGATTTTTCTCTTGAGTTTGTAGGTAGGTAAAAACAAGTGACTAGTTATAGTTAAGTTAAATAAGTAGTAACTAGACCGGGCATGGTGGCGCATGCCTGTAATCCCAGCACTCGGGACGCTGAGGCAGGAGGATTGTTGTGAGTTCAAGACCAGCCTGAGCTACAAAGTGAGCTTAAGACCAGTCTGAACTGCATAGTGAGACCCTGTCTCAAAAAGACAAAAAAATAAAATAAAAATAAGTAGTAACTAAAGAAACTTTACTCTGTAAATTACAACTTTCATGATAAACCAGTAGGCAGAGATGTGGTCACCTGAATCATTTGCTAATTGGGCTTTATAATCCTTTAGACCAGGTCTTTATTTTTGGTGCTGAATATCCAAGTGAAGGCATGCATGCTAAGCACTAAGTATGAGCTCTACAACTGAGCTACACCCTGCCCCTCTTCTAGCTTTATCTTAGTAGCCATCTGGATTATCATGCATTTTGAATTTGGATTCAGAGAACTGAGTTCCTGTCTGAACTCTGTACTTACTACCTCTACAAACTCAGGTGAGCTGACTATTCTACACCTCCATTTCCTCATTTGTGAAACAGGAAAACTTCTGATACATATCTGTAGATTAAGTGATAATATACTTAAAATTCTTTGTAGATAACTATCATCAAAGTTAAAAGATAGTAAATAGGGAACTCAAAATATGAAAAAATTCTTTATCTTGTTTTTGAATATTTACCTCTAAGAGGAAAGAGAGAAGGGGCACAAGAGTTGCACCTGGGCTTCTCTCAGAGCCTCTCAACCTAATTCTAAGAAGTGATGAATAGGAGTGAATGAGATAATAAAGAGCACTACCAACAGGACTTATTGCCTCTAACCTTTAGCTACCTATTTCTCATTTCCTCTTACTGAGTCTACTGCTGCCACATTCTCTAGCTCTTGCCACTGAAAGGGAGATATAGGACTAGCAGAAGCAGCACCCCTGGGAGCTTGTTTGAAATACAGAAATACAGTTTCACCCCAGACAGAGTGAATCAGCATTTGTATTTTGACAGGATGATTTTTTCAAACAAGATGATACGCCTAGTAACGTGACTCATATGCACATCTAAATTGAAGGAGCACTGATCTAGGCCACAGAGAAGCAGTTATAGTTCTTGTATTTGCTGGGAGAGAGCATGACCATTAATTTATCACAGACTAATGACTACACAAGCTGCTACTATAATATAGGTGGCCAGGAGAAAGGCTGTAGTAAAGCCCCGACAATTAAATATATAGCTAAGATCTACGGATTCTTGCTTCTTTAAGAAAACCATCGTGGTGAAACAAACAAAAAAACCTTTTCTCATCAAAATAAAGTTCGTTCTATAATTTCTTGGACTATGTTCCCCTGCCCTAATATCTTCCTCTTATAATGCTGTCTCATTTTGTGAAATGTTAAACTTACAAAATACTTATCAAAAGCCTCCTTGCTTAATATCAAGAAAATCAGACAGTTTTGCTTTGCTTTGATATCTTGTTTGCAATAAAATACTTTTTCAAATATTAAAATAACTTTAATCAATAGCATATCATTGTTTATCAAACGTGGATTAAATGATGGTTGAAAAATACTTCTAAAGAAGGTCCAAAAAGTGATACTGTTACTAATAAGGATGACATCTGAATGCCTATTCTACTGCCTTCTGTGAAATAAATAAAGCACACTTCATTGGCTGATGTTAGCCATCCACCTGGCCAGAGAAGGTCCCAAGTAATCTTACACATGGCATGCTCATAACAGTTGCACTTGTAATGACATCAAATACATAACTGGCTGAAGTTTTTGTGAAAGACAAATTTTTCACTCTCTTGTGGCAGCGGCATGTTTTATTCAGTCTTACTTTAAACACATCCCCTTCAATCTGACTGCGGGGTTCCAGGGTGGGGCGAATACAAAACAAAAACAGAACTCCTCCCAGATGTACTCACCTTAAACTCTCTATAAAGCACCCAGAACAGCCAGCAATGAAGCCCTAGGTTCCTAACTGCTTCAAGCACTTTCTGTGGGTTTTCTCAGTTCTTCAAGAGCATTCCTGGTATTACAGGCAGGTTACAAGCACGATGAGGTGACTATGCTCACAAAAAGTTAAAGCACCGTTTTTCTCTGAAATTTTCCCCACTGTGAAATGACCACTTAGTTTCAGGGATGACAGGTGTTCAGAAAAGACAACTTACCTCATTTGCTTAAGCAGTGCATATGCTTCAATCAAAGAATGTACCATACTGGCCTAAAAATTCAGCATAAAAAAGGCAGAAAATAGTCTTACAACTTTATTTCAGTGCAATCCCATCAACTTGACCATCCTAAGTGAAGGAACTAACGGCTTTAACTGTCCTCCCTTCAGGTACTTAAGTTATGATACACTTTAAGCAATACAGTTAGATACACTTTAGAGAATACGAAGTATCAAAATTGCTGAGTCGGAAGCTACCCGGCCTCACGCAGGGGATGGAATACTTTTCTTCACCAGCTTCTTTTCCACTTCAGCGATCCCCTTGTAGTGGAAAAGGAATCCCCTCCGCGCCTTCCCCTCCCCCACCTGTCCGTTGGAGCCGGGCAGAGACCACACGCAGCGAGCTCAGAACCGGTTAAAGAGGACACTTCCTCTTGGTACAGTTTTAGGGTACCGGACACAAAATTTCTGCTGACGACTTTCCGCACCCCGTCTCCTCTCTTTTTCCTAATGCCCTCTAGTCCACACCTTAGCCTCCTACCCGCAAAGCCCGTAGTCTTTAATTGCCAACTCTCTTACCCGTTTAGGGACCTTGGCCAGGGAGTCGCACATGCTGACATACTCAGGACTGTAGATGTAAACTGGGGGCAGCGACTGCCCACCGTATGCCGGGTCCTCTGGCTCCTCCATCTTCCACTTCAAACCGCTCCAGAGCCACCGTCCGGATCCGGCTTTTTTCGGACTCAGACCCGGCTCGAGTTCCTGCTCCTTAGATCGACCACAGCTGTGCTCCCTGGTCAACATTCCCTCTTATTTCTGAGATTGCCGGAGATACCGTCCCCATCCAGTTGAGGGAATGGATGGATATTCACAGATCAGAAACCCCTCATTTAGGGCCCATCATTTTTTTTTAAAAGCCCTAGGCAGATATATAAGCCCAAATAGCTGCCAATTAGGGTCGAATTTTTATGGCACAAATAAGTACGATCAAAACTAACCATCCTTGTTGCCCTACGGGGCCATTTGAGATGAGGTCAGATCAGCTTGAAAGCATGCTGGGAGATGTAGTTTATAGGGGTTTTGAGTGGCGGAAGAGCCGGGTTTAGTCATAAAAACTGCAGCGATTTGATTTGTAGCACCTGAAAAAATGCAACTCAGCTCTTTAGGAATTGTTTCTCTCTGCAAATATACCCATTTTAAATAGTTAAAGATAAGCACAATGTGACTATCTAGAGCACCCTACCAACCACATCACCTGCTAAAGATGGGTTTTCCTGGGGGAGGAGGGGAGACTTAATGGTACAAATAGTTTGAAAAGTTTACACAGTAAATTCTGTGTATCAGCCGGTTCATTGCTTTTAGTCATTGTCCACATAATAGTTAATCTCAATAATTTACTCTGGGAAATATAATAGCATTTTCCCAAAGGACTACCTGGTACTGTGCAAATTGCTTGATAGATTTGAATAAAACAATAATGTCAAAGGTACTCCTTAACAGTTCAAGAAATAGGAACGATGCAAGATGTTTTCAGTGGTGTTTGGAAATTTCAGCTCTTCTTCCTTTCCTTCTTTTGCTTTTGGAGCAGAACAAAGGTTATTAGGGACCTTTGGTGTGTGAGTTACGTTGGACCACTCTGAAGCAGTTTTAAAATTACTAACAGCATTTCCAAGTTCCTGAATACCCTCATGATCTGACACAAGCTGACCAATACTCAGGTCCCCAATTTTCATACAACCCTGAACTGACCTTACTGACATTCCTGAGTCAATCCAGTATTTGTACTTTCTTGAAAATTTAGCTTACTCTTTAATCTCTGAACATTTATTGAGCATTGGTACATGTGCATTGAATGTATTATCTCATTTCATCCTTGCATACAGTCTTGTGGAGGAAGTTTAATATATGTATTCTACAAATGTAGTTTGGAAGGAGACAATAACCATTCAAAGCCACACACTTCACAAGCAGAAAACCAAGAATTCAAAAATCAGGCATACCTGACACTGAAGCTTTGAACATTCCTTTCACCATATAAACTTGATTCTGCCAGGACAGCATTTGGTTACAACCTAAGTTTGTTCAACTCTACATTTAGTGTCCCATTAATACTTGGTGTGTACTGCAAATATTCTCTCTCTCTCTCCTCTCTCTCTCTGTCTCTCTCTCTCTGTCTCTCTGTCTCTGGCTCTCTCTCTCTCTCTGTCTCTCTCTCTCTCTGTCTCTCTCTCTGTCTCTCTCTCTCTCTCTCTGTGTCCTCTGTCTTTGTTTCCATCTCTGTCTCCCTCTGTGTGGTCGTTTTTACTCAATAACTGCAATATAAGTCCTTATGCTTCTTTGTATCTTCCCATTAGAAGTAGCTCAAAGCTCTGCAACCATTCATTCATCCATCAAATATTTATCCAACAACTAAGCATCAACTAGGTACATGCTATATCTGTGGATTAAGAGAGGATTTGCAGTCTGACCTTTGCTCTCCAGGGATCTGCATTCTTGTAGATAAGGCAAATGCACAGGAAACAAAATGCAACGAGAAGCGATAATGAATGTGAGATATTTGGATAACTTAATAAACAACCATTAAGTACTTAATAGCTGGCATTCACCAGATGGTAAGGATGTTTACTCAGTATCATTTAAGAAAATATTATAGGATAAACAGGACTTTGCTCTGTGAGGAGGGGAACAAGAGCAGGGTATGCTGACTAAAATGAATGACATAATCAAAAACACACAGGAAAAAGTTTCAAGTTCAGTTTAGCTCAAGGGTCCAGATAATGA